>JAVXUL010114630.1:0-17661 GCA_035590515.1 Trichilia minutiflora
CAATCTTTCTGTTGTAAACCCATTTACAACTTATAGGAGCAATTCCTTCTGGTGGATCAATAAATCACCACACCTGAATGGCACATATGAAGTCCAACTCAGATTTTTATGGCATCCAGCCACTTTCAGAATCAATATCAAATATTACCTCTTTATAGCTTTTAGGATCTTCCCTCTATTCATATTCTTCTCTCATAAATGATTCAAAATCATTATCCAAAAGAAAGAAATATCTCTATAGAGAGCGTGATATCCTAGCTATATGATGAATTAAAATTTGACTTTAAAAAACTCCGTGTTGAATATAAAGAAAATAAACAGAAATGTTGTATGTTAACAAAGGAAAATGAATTGTTAAAATCTAAAAATGTTTGTAAGTGTGATATAGAGATAAAAGCAGAAAAGGAAAAGAACGTAGAATTAAATAATAAAATAACTAAGCAAAAAAGGATTTTAGTTAAGTTTACTTTAGGAAAGGATGCATTAGATAAATTGTTGGGAAGCCAAAGAATGGTATTTGACCGGGCTGGAATTGGTTACAAACCAAATACAAAACAGAAGGCATATTCAAAATATTTTGTCAAAGCATCTAGTCAAATGAACACTCATCATGCATGTCATTATTGTGATCGCATAGGGCACCATAACAACAAGTGCTCTATTAGGAACAAAACTTATAGAGGTCTAAAACTGGTTTGGGTTCTTAAAGGTTTTAAGATTGATATTGCTGCTCCTAAGATTAGAACTAACATTTTTGGACCTAAACTTAAATGGGTACCAAAGTAAATGATTTCCATTCTTACAGGAACAAGAGCATAAAAGCTTGGATAAGAAAGTCAAGTGGTTTCTTGATAGTGGATGCTCAAGACACATGATAAGAGACAAGAAGCTTTTCAAGCATCTGTCTAAGAAGAAAGGCAAGGATGTGATTTTTGGTGACAGCAACAGAGGCAAAGTCATTGGGATCGGCACTATTAAGGTAAACAACATCAAAATTTTTGATGTACTACTGGTTGATGGTCTGAAATATAACATGCTTAGTATATCTCAACTATGTGACATAGATTATAATGTGAAATTTTTGAAAAATAGTTGTCATGTTTTCGATGATGCAAATAGAAACATCTTGAATGCTTCTAGGATAGGAGATGTCTATATAATTGAATTGAATAAAATGGTTGTTGAATCTTCTGTATGTTTGCAAGTGATGCATGATGATTCTTGGTTATGACATAGAAGATTAGGACATTGTAGCATGTATCTTATTAGAAAACTATCTAGGCATAATATGCTAAAAGACCTTCCTAGCCTTAAGTTTACCAAAGACAAGACTTGTGGACTATATCAAAAAGGCAAACAAGTAAGAAGCACATTCAAACCTAAGAATTCCATCTCCACCTCAGAACCCCTTGAACTCATTTATATGGATCTTTTCGATCCAAATAGAGTTGCATCACTTGATGGGAAACACTTTGCATATGTCATTATAGATGACTACTCTAGGTTCACTTGGGTGTTCTTCTTAGAAAATAAGAGTGACACCTTTGATGTATTTAGAAAGTTTTCTAAGAGAATTCAAAACGAACTTGGTTATAATTTGATGAAGATTAAGAGTGACCAAGGTGGTGAGTTTGTGAATCATGAGTTTGAGGATTTTTGTGATAAATTTGGGATAACTCATAATTTTTCTACACCTAGAACACCACAACAAAATAGGGTAGCTGAGAGAAAAAATAGAACCTTGAAAGAAATGGGTAGGACCATGATTAATGAGTCTGAGCTACCATAATACTTTTAGGCTGAGGCAATCAACACCGCGTATCATATTTCCAATAGAGTGTTGATTAAAAAATTTCTAGGTAAAACACCCTATGAGTTGGTGTATCAAACGAAGCCAAAAATCAAACACTTTAGAGTCTTTGGTTGTACTTGTTATATCCTTAACACCAAAGACAATATTGGGAAACTAGAGCCTAAATCTGATATGGGAATTTTTCTGGATTATTCATCTAAGAGCAAAGCATATAGAGTTTATAACAAAATAACTCAAGTTGTAGAGGAATCAATGCATATCACTTTTGATGAAATGGAACCTGATGTTTTAAGAATGCTTGCTAAAGAGAAAATTGATGATTTAGAGTTATCAAATAAGATGAATGATTTGAAGTTGAGTGATAATCATTGCAAGGAATGTGTAGAACATATTGACACTCATTCTAGGGAGCTTCTAAAGGTTTGGAAGTATGCATCATATCATACTAGAGAGTTGATCATAGGTGATCCCTCTCAAGGAATCAGAATTAGAAGAGCATCTAGAGAACTTCCTCAAAATCTAGAGAAAATATAAAATCTTGCATTTGTGTCTCATTTAGAGCCAAACAAAATTGATGATGCCTTAAAGGATGAGGAGTGGATTATGGCAATGTAAGAGAAACTAAATCAGTTCCAAAGAAATCAAGTGTAGGACTTAGTTCTAAGACCTTCACATCATTCCATCATCAGCACCAAGTGGGTGTTTAGAAACAAGTTAGATGAGCATGGAAACATTATTAGAAATAAAGTTAGGCTTGTTGCTCAAGGCTATAACCAAGAGGAAGGGATAGACTATGATGAAACGTATGGTCCCATGGCTAGACTAGAAGCTATCCGAATTCTCTTGTCCTTTGCTTGTTTCAAAAACTTCAAACTATTTCAAATAGATGTAAAAGGTGCATTTCTAAATGGTGTTTTAAATAAAGAAGTATATATTGAACAACCTCTCGATTTTAAAAATCAAAAATTTTCAAATCATGTTTTCAAGTTGACTAAAGCTCTCTATGGTTTGAAACAAGCTCCTAGAGCTTGGTACGAGAGACTTAGTAAATTTTTATTAGAAAATGATTTTGACAGGGGGAGTGTTGATAAAACTCTTTTCATTAAATCAAAAGAGAGTGACATACTCATTGTGCAAGTATATATTGATGATATTATTTTTCATAGCACAAATGATTCTCTTTGTGAAGATTTTTCACATTTAATGAGAAATGAATTTGAAATGAGTATGATGGGAGAACTTAATTTCTTTTTAGGATTACAAATCAAACAAACCTTAGAGGTATTTATATTTCTCAATCAAAATATGTAAAAGATCTTTTGAGAAAGTTCGAGCTTGTAGATGGTAAACACGTGGATACACCTATAAGTTCATCCACCTCATTGGATAAAGATGAGCAGGGCAAGGGTGTTGACCCTAAGCTTTATAGGGGCATGATAGGTTCATTACTTTATCTTACTTCATGTCGACCCGATATATTATATAGTGTATGTGTGTGTGCACGCTTTTAGTACAACCCCAAAGAGTCTTATTTAAGTGCTGTGAAATGCATTTTTTGATATCTTAGAGGCACACCTAACTTTGGATTGTTTTATCCCAAGGATGGCTTATTTGATCTGAAAGGTTATTCGGATACAGACTTTGGGGGATGTAAGATTATAGAAAAAGCACAAGTGGTGCTTGTCATTTCTTAGGCAATGCATTAGTGACATGAGTGAGTAAAAAGCAAAATTCGATTGCTTTATCTACCGCCGAAGCTGAATATATATCTATAAGTAGTTGTTGTGCACAACTCTTGTGGATAAAGTATCAACTATTAGATTATGGTTTGCATTTTAATAACATACCTATCATGTGTGATAATACTAGTGCCATAAATCTTACTAAGAATCTTGTCATTCTCGTATGACATCATTTTATTTGAGATCATGTTCAAAAGAACGATGTATGCATTAATATGTTAATACCGAGAATCAATTAGCAGACATTTTTATAAAACCATTAGATAAAACTCGATTATGTTACTTGAGAAATAATCTTGGTATGATGAGCATTGATTGACTATTTTATAGTTTGATATTATTTGATAAATGACATGATTTTATGAGATACATGTTTGTGAGCATGAATTACTTGAAAATATTCAAGTAATGTTGATTGAATTTAATTATGTATTAAAGTTTTTCATATATGCTTCAATATGTTTCATTATGTTCTCAATCTGCTTGATGAATTCTCCTTAATTGTTTCGATGCGTTTGAGTTTTTCTCAAACGTGTTTGATCTTTTTACTAGAACGTATTGATACCTCTTCCCGAGTATCGACACGTTTCCTTGAACGTATCAACATATTTGAGTCATTCTCAAACGTGCTTGATGATCTTACTCTAATGTATTGATATCTCTTCCCGAGTATCAATACGTTCTCGTTTGGCGTATCGACACGTTTAAAAGGTGCTGGATATTTGACCAACGTATCGTTACCTTTGAATAAGGTATCGACACCTTCGAGACGGTGATTTCGTGTTCATGCAAACAAACGTATCGACATGTTTAAGTTTATCCTCAAACGTATCGATACCCTTGTGACGAGGTTTCGGCTCTAACGTTAAAATGTATTGATACGTTTTCAATCGTATCGACATGTTTGTCCTAAACTACGTCGTTTTGACCTAAGGCACGTTCTAAACCGCCAACTCTTTATATTCCAACTTTTCAAATTTAAATCCATAACCTCCTCTCTATCTTCATCTCTCCACGTTCTCCTGTAACCATCCCTCACTCCATTTTCTTTCTTTAAAACCGTTACATTCTCTCAACTCATCTTCCATCTCTTTCTATACAATTGTTCAATAACCTCTCCTATTCTCAAAAACAAAAATACCTCATCGTATGAAGGTTCCTGCACAGTCAGAGCGACAAAAGAGGAAAGATCCAGCCTCTTCCTCTTCAGCCGTCATTCCGGATGAACCAAACCTATGGGATTTTAGCTTGGTCGATCAACAAGAGCGCTTCTTCACAATGTTCGCCACCTGTATCGTCACGCCTAGTTGGATAATCGATTTCTCTTTCCTCGATAGCATGAGATTTCCTTATTTATAGCAGATAGAGCGATTTAGATTGTTGCCATTTTTAAGCATTAAGAGGGAGTTTTACCCAGAGCTCGTTAGATTGTTTTATTCTAACTTGGATATAAATGACCCCGAAACGGGTAGGAACATGGTAACCAAATTTTGGACATGGCTTAGGGGCGTGGAAATTATTGTCGATGAGGCCTTTATTTGTGAGTAGTTTCATTTGCTTCCGGGAGGTGACCACTACATCTCCTTCGCATTCAACCCTTTAGAAGCCTGTATGACCATTTTCAAGAACCCAAGATTACAGGCAGTGGAGAACAAACCCTCCAAGCTACAGCTACACAAGCGGATTCTGCACTTGATCGTTGCCCACAACCTAAATATTCGCTCGGGCAAATTTACGAAGATGACAGTGGAGGACATGTGATGGATGAAGTGTATTATTACATATCAGAGACCCAACCTCGCATACTGGATGATTACGAGTATAGTTCGAGGTGCCACTCAGACATATAACCTTCACTATGGTTTTTCCATTTCCGAGTTGATTCGAAAAGTGGCTCTAGAGGTCCTCGAGGATGTTGATCATCAGAAACCACCTCCATCGAGTATGCTGAGTGAGACTACCTTTCGCAAGATGGGGTATGAGCAGACTTATCTCGGTATTTGGATGTCGAAGCATCATGATGGCCCTCATATTCGGGTAGAGGATGTGGGTTTTGCAGGTGATCAAGGTGGACTGAAGTATTCGATCATGATATGCTTATATAGCAGAGATTGGATGAACTGGAGGAGAAATTTGTGGGTGAGATTGCTCACCTATAGCACTCCGTCGCAGCTGTACCAGGCTCTCACCATCGCTTTCCTCCGTCTCCTGTAGCTTGTCAGCCTCATCCGCATTCATTCTTTTGACCTTCTCATCCTACGCCCCCTCGTACTCATCCTTCATCCTCTGGAGTTCGTCCGCCTTCTTCAACTCCATTTGAGATCGGCTCTTCCTCACGTCCTGAGGATATTGATTCTGATTAGACGTCCTTGTATTTTTTATGATTATTTTATTTTTGTTGCTATTTATATTAAACTTGGATGATATGGAATTTTATGTTTTTGGACCATTTTTTTTGTGTTATTAGATTTTTTATCATTCAATTACTTATGCTTTTTTTTTGGATGCTTGTCTCTTTCATTTTTTTATGGCTCATTATTTTTCACAGCTTTCCCTTCTTTGATTATTGCCAAAAAGGGGGAGAATTCATGTGTTATGCATATATATTTTGTTATCATCAAAAAAGGAGGAGATTGATAACCCTAAGTTATTTTTGATGATTATATGGCATAATTAATTCTCTATGTTATATTGTTTTTGATAATGCCAAAATAAATAACAAGTAATAAAAATGTATATATGTGATAATTCAAATGAATTTATTTGATAAATGAACACATATAAGTCACTTGTTTTCTTGGAAAGTGTATATGTTTTTGCAGGTGAGAAAAATATAAAGAAAGCGTCAAGAAAAGCTTACCAAGACACAAACATATCGATACATTGCTCAAACGTATCGACACGTTTTAGTCACAGTACAAAATAAAAGCTTGAGTTCCGGAACCTTGCACTAAATCGTATCGACACCTTTGGTCTGCGCTCAAACATTTCGGAACCTTTTCATCAAACGTATCGATACCCTGGAAGGCTAATCAAATGTATCAATACCCTTAAGCCTTGATCAAGCACCCTCTTTTCAAATATATCGATACCCCTGAAATTTCTTCAAAACGTAACAACACCCTGAAGACAAGTCAAGCACCTTCATGACGGACTTCATTTTATTTATGTCAAAGTGTTCCGATACAAATGAAAAACGTATCAATACCTTCAAGCTAAAATTCATAAACGTATCGATACCCTGAGATATGTATCGACACCTTTCCTAAAATCAAGTTTGTAATGGCTAGTTCAGAAACATTAAATACTGCCATTAATAAAGGAAAAGATGACTGTTAAGAAAAATTTATGGCAGATATATAAACAACAAATTTTGATGACAAAATTAGTGGTTGAAGTGCATTAAGAACAAGTTGATCAAAGCCAGCAAACATTCTTCTCTGAAATATGCTCTCATTATCATCTGCTTCAACTCAGTTTGTATTTAATTTTCTAGTGATAGAAAGCTTGCATTTATTGTTTGTCTACACTAGTGAGAGTGTAAAATTTTATTGTACTAAAATAATTGTAGGTTACTCTTCACCCGATTGATAAGAAAGATTTCTTTTGGGTTACACTTCACCCCTTAAGAAAGAAAGTTATAATTTGTGGTTCCCCTTCACCCATTCAAAGAAGGTGTTGTACTTGGGTTTCTCTTGACCTGTGAAACAAAGATTTAGTGATCCTCGGTGTGAGTGGATTCAACCGAAAAGAGTGGACATAGACGTGTAGTCGAACCACTATAAAAATCTCATCTTGTTTTTGCACATATAGTTTACACTTGCATTCTCTTGACCATTTCATATTTTCGTTTAAAATTTTTATAAAACTCCAATTCAACCCCCCCTCTTGGAATTTGCCTACTGGGACTTCACAGGTCATCTCCCAGTGTTCAGAACGGCTTTAAGCCCCTGAAGACCCTTAACCCTAGTCGAAGTTGCTCTTAGGGTCTCGGGTAGAGTTAAACTCCAAAGTTCTACAAATAAAGACATCCTAAAGACCTTTGACCCTAGTCGGAGTTGCTCTTAGGGTCTTAAATGGAGTCAAGCTCCAAAGCTCTTCAAAATGAAGACATCCTAAAGACCCCTAACCCTAGTCGAAGTTGCTCCTAGGGTCTTGGGTAGAGTCAAGCTCCAAAGCTCTCCAAATAAAGACATCCTGAAAACCCTTGACCTTAGTCGGACTTGGTTCTAGGGTCTCGGATGGAGTCAAGTTCCAAAGCTCTCCAAATGAAGACATCCTAAAGACCCCTGACCCTAGTTAGAGTTGCTCCTAAGGTCTCGGCTGGAGTCAATCTCCAAAACTCTCCAAATGAAGACATCCTAAAGACCCCTAACCCTAGTTAGAGTTACTTCTAGGGTATCAGGTGGAGTCAAGCTCCAAATCTCTCCAAAAACCCCTAACCCTAGTCAAAATTGCTCCTAGGGCCTCGGGTGGAGTCAAGCTCCAAAACTTTCCAAATGTACTCCCAAACTCGAGACGTTTATGCCTACTCTCAAAACACGATCAGTAAATATGTTCATTTAAGCTGATTTATGTTCAAACTATGATTAAAGCTTCTTTAGAAATTAGTTAAGTAAAGAAGAAAAATTGGCCTGGGTGACACACAGAAATTAGCAAAAATTTTTTCCATTAAAAAAGAAATGGAAGAGTACATGTTTATGTTGAAATATCTTATACATATAAAAGAATCAGTCCTAAGGAGCAGGACGTCAAAGAAATTTTTATAAAAAATATTCTAAATTCTAAAGTAGATGGGGGGAAGCTTTATTCACCATTAGTCTGATATCTCTATCAGCACATCTTCGACTCGGGGGGCAGGAGGGGCTTCTTCATAGTGCGTCTGGGACAGGAGGATTTCCTTCCCTCTTTCCTACTGAGGAGGCCTCTTCATCATGCACAACTCAAGAAGGAGAAGGAGCATCTTCTGACAAATCCTTAAGGGCCAGCGATTTGGTGCCCGTGGTGGCTGTCTCAGAAAGACCTTCCGTTGTATCGACAAAGCGATCTTCATTTCTTAGTCTTCCTTCATCGGCAACCATGTTGCTCACCTAAACCGCAGGAGCATCATATGAAGGATGGGTCCCAGAAGTTCCTGGGACGTCGCGGCCCAATTGATCAAATAACCAGTGCAGATCCAGCTTCGGGTACTCTTGGAGAAAAAGACGGCTTGTCAGGTCTACACCCTCGTTATACCAATCAGCGAGTTGAGCTGGCACCTCCTTTAATTTTTTCCTTTGCTCCTCGGAAGACTGCTGTAATTTTTTGTGTGCCTCCCCCAGAACCCGGAGCTCCTCTACCAGGCAGTTCGTCCTGTCATCCGCCCTCACAAAGTCTGATAGGACCATCGAATATTGCTCCTTCAGCGATCATCTTCCTCCTTCAAGGTCTGGTACAGCTCATTCAATTTATTTTATTAACCAGTGACCCTTTGCCTGGCTTGCTCGATGAGGTCGTTCTCGACCTTCAGGGATTGGAACTGAGTCTTAATGGCTGATAACTTTCCCTGTATGTTCTCTTTCTCATTAAGCCACTAAGTTCTCTCTCTCTAGGGCAAAAATCCTAGCCGTCAGCTCTTTTCATTCTCGAATAGCCTTTTCCTAGGTAGCCGCAATCATATCCTGGCCTTCTTCTCCAACTTCTTCATGGTATCAAATACCTGCTTCCTGACAGCAAGGGCATTCCTAAAGTCATCAATGAAAAGATCCAGCATGTAGACATTCTGGATCAAGGAAAGGCACAAGGATGGTCAGTATTTCTAAAAGAAAGAAAAACTACCAAGACTCAAGGGGGAAGAAGGACTCACCCGGTGCGAGAGGACGCTTAACCAATTGAGAGCCTCTTTCGAAAGTACATTCGCCATATCCTCTTCTCTCTTAGGTGAGATCACCTTCCGGGCAGAGTTTGCAAAGAGAAGGAGATACCCAAAATTCTCCCTTTTATTCTCAAGGAGATCCTCCATAAAAATCCTGTCTATATTCCTGATGCTTTTCTTGTTGGCCGAGAATGGGTCCTCTATCACAAAAAGAGGTTGCTCTTCTCACCCTTGTCTAGCCCCGGAGCCCGATGATTGGCCGTCTGAAACCCCTTTTGGGTAAGTTTTCTATTTTTGGCCTTCACTCGAGGCCTCTTGCATGTTTTGCCCCAGGACCTAGGAGACTATTGTGCCCTCTACACGGTCTGGGACCCTCTTTGACTGACTGTCAACCAGGCAAGGTGAAAGGTCTGCTTTCTTCTTTTTCCTTGCCTCAGTCTGGTTTTCATCAATGGGCCTTTTCCCCTTGTCTTGAGCCAGGGCCGGTTCAACCTTTTAAGGACGCTTCTGTGGTCCCTCCCTTGACTCCTTAAAGGATATGCCTTCTCCTTAGGACGGATGTTCTTCCCTCCCTCCTTTTTGGGAGTCTTCTTGGGGTCCCCCTTTGTTGACCCATTCTCTTTATCACCTGGGGCCTTTGTTTTTGGGTCAGTGCCCCTGAAAATTTTTAAGGCCCCCTAGATAAGCATACTCCTCAGGACATCACTGGACCTCCTCTTGCCCACTAGTGTTCTTTCGGTCCCCGCCTCTATACCAAAGAAGACATGGTTAACTGTTAAACTGAAAGGGAAAGAGTCAGTCAGGAAGAGCGATTTGAGTAAGAAGATACCTTTATTCATCTGAGCCCTCAGTTTAGAGCACTTCTAAATACTACCTTGGATGTCAACCGTGAGGCTATCAAACTATTTACGCTCAGCAGTTACTTCACATCCATAATATAAAGCCCCAGGAGTTTGTTCATGACACCTATCGGGATATCTGCCTGGTCCTTCTTTGCAACTGCAATAAAGAACCTGTCAGTGCCAGTAATAGCCCCCTTCTAGTAAAAAGCAAAAGTATTTATTGCATATGTACCAAACTCTTGGAAGGAGGGAGGAAGGGAGCAGGGAGAAGGCTCGGTATAATCTCCGCTGATGATGAACCAGTGATCTTTCCAGTCCTTGTTGCAGGAAGGATTGCCCTTCACTCTGGACTAGAATCCTCCACGAACTTGGAGGAAGTACCACCCAGGGTACTGGTTAATATTCCTCCTGAGAGAATACAAGTGTAGTACCTAGTCTGGAGTCAGGGCGGAACTCTCCTTGAGGTAGCTTAGCACGTACAACCTGTTTAGGATCCTCCAGTTGTTCAGAGTAAGCTGGTAAGAAAGGATCCTAAAGGCTTTAAAGAGCCTGATGAAGTAATTTTGCAGGGGAAGGTGGGCCCTCAGTAGCAAGTGCTCTTCATTAAATGCCATTTCGTTTGGCGCTAGGTCATTTAGGACCTCGTTTTCAAACACTATCCTCAGCTGCACGCTGTCAAGAATACCAAAAGCTTGTCTGTAGGCCCGTAGGTCTGTCTCATTCACTGTCGAGATGAACCAGTCTACTTCATTTGGCCCCTTGACCCTAGCCTGCTTAGAGGCGTCCGTTCCATCTTCGCTTGATTCTTGAGTACTGAGAGGATCCCCGGCCTTTTCTATATCGCTAATGGTAGCATTAGAGTGTTTGCTTCTATCCGCCATTTTCCTAACCACGGGAGCCAGAGATGCATAAAGGCCTGACAATTCCCAAAACTAAAATGGATCCCAAACTCTTTACCTTTTTAGTCAAAATGATAAATTTACCAACAAAACACGAAAAAAAAATTGAGCTTCGGCACCTGCAAACACACAAAGAGAACAGAGGACAAAGGAGCAGATGCAGAAAGCAACCTAAGATCAATAAGAAGCAGAAGCAAAAAGAGAGTAAGAGAGCACCAGGGTTAGAGCAGAGCTTTCGCAGAAGGCATAAGAGTGAAAACGACAGCTGAAGAATGGGGGTATTTATAGTAGGGGAAAATCGATCTTCACCGTCAATCTGAACGGACAGAGGATGGCCACGTGCCCAAACCCCTTCAATGTTTTCATAGCTCGAGGAATGGTTGAGTACCCGCCCATTCACAGTCGAATATTCAAATCTTTTCGAAGTGCGAAGCACCGTAAGATCAGGGACAACTATGTGACACGACCTTTGACATATAACATTTAATGAGGAAGAATTAAAGATCTTGAGAAAATATACGTCACCAGGCAGCAAACGGCTCAGTCAAGTAGGGTTTTCAACGACAAAGTAACTTCTGAAGCGCTCTAACCGTCTTAATGGTTATCTCCTTCACAGCTAAAAGTTCACTTTAGGTCCAGTGAAGTCCTCCCCCCTAGAAGCCAGATAGATTCAGCCATGAGTTTCTGGCGTGCGCTTTACAAGTTTTACACCAGAAACTGGGGGACTGAATGTTTAAAAAGAATATGCGAGTGACACATGGGATCTCGTCAGGAAGAAATGTGGCACCCTCTGTCCTAGGTCTTTCAACCCCTTAGGGTAATCTGGTCTCAAGATCCAGGGAATCACTTTCTCAGAAGAATCCAGCCTCTGGTCCCAGGGAGTCAACTTCTCAGGCGAAAATGCACCCCCCCTCAAGGGTTATCCAACGGCCCTCAAGTGGTTTACTCTCAGGACTCAAAGACGTGCCATAGTTCCAAGGTATCTAGCAGTTGAAGCCCTTAGGCAAGTAGCAGTCGAAGTCCTCAGGAAGTACGTGTCACCCCAGGTTGACCCATCCTTCTCCCAGAAAGTGCAGGATCAACCTTACAACTACAATAGTCTCTCAGGAAAAACATCTCCTCTTCACCATCATGCATGCAGCCTCGACCAGAGAACCCCTAGTCACGTGCCCATGCTATCAAAAATGAGAATGATTGCTAGCACGGTAGGCCCTATGATGGGATACCCTGCCTTAGGAGCTGCCTGTCCTATCCTCTGTTCATTTTTAGATAATGTGATAGTAGCAGACCTGGGATTTGTAGAAATATCAGCTGAAAGATTAATAGAATGCGGCTACACATTGTCCAAAGACGCTAAAGTTTCATCATTCCCATTCTCCAATGCCTAGTCACCATCATCAAAGAACTATATAAAGAGGGGTTCTCCTACGAAGATGGGGGATTGAATTTTTTGGATTATCAAAATTTTGGATTTTTAGATTTTGGCATCCTTCTTAGACCCCTTGCTAGCATTCTCCTCCGCCTTCTCCTTCTTCACGATTGGTAAAGGAACTTCGTTTCTTTCATTAAATTCCTATTTACTTACCAAAATTTATCACATTTTCTTTCACCGCTTCTGACTTAAGCGTCGGAGTTTTCCTGTCAAGACACCCCTCCCGGTGTGGCTTCTAAGCTGTTATTGCCTTACAGGGGCTTGGAGGTAAGGCTCTACAAGTGAGGATCCGGCCATCAATTTTCTCCGACGGGGATCCAGTGATACAACAGCTGCATTCATATTCACACCTCAACATCTTTAAAGAATTCTTGAAACTCTATACTCAAGTATTCACCTCCAAGATCTTATTGCAGACTTTTAATACTCTTTTCATTCTATTTCTCTACTTCATTTTTAAATTCCTTGAACATTTCAAAGGAATCTAATTTGTATTTTATTAAATACAAAAATCTATATCGTGATATATCATCGATAAAGGTAATCAAGTAGTTAAATCCTTCTCTGGCTCTGGTGCTAAACGGTCCACATACATCAGTATGTATGAGTTCGAATAACTCCTTCACTCTCTCTTCTTTACCTTTAAAGGGAGATTTGGTCATTTTTCCTTGAAGACATAGCTCACAAGTTGGTAAGAGTTCTAAACCTAGTGAACTTAAAAGTCCACTTGTACCAAGTTGAATCAATCTCCTGTCTCCAATATGACCTAATCTATGGTGCCATAGATATTTAGAATTTGTTTGACCGTTAATTCTTTTATTTATAATGGATTTGATTGAATGACTGTCATTCAATTCTAGAACATATAATCCATCTGTATTTACAACTTTACCCACCAATATTTTTTAAAAATTTATTAAACACTCATTTTTAGTAAACTATATACTATAACCATCTTTCCATAGTACAGATATTGAAATGATGTTTCTAATGACATGCGTAAAATATAACATAGAATTTTATCTCAGAATGTATCCACTAGACAATCTAAGTTCGCAAGATCCTTTGGTTTTAGCAGTAACTGTTATCCCATTAGCCATTCTAAGCATGATCTCTTCTCGAGATAATACAGAACAATTTTGTAATGTCTATTAAGAGACACCAATATGAGATGTAGCTACTGAATCTAATATCGAAGAATGATGATCTGAAGTAACACTTAATTCATAATCGATTATCATACAACTACGTGTATCTTCTTTAAGGTACTAGGGATAATTCCTCATCATATGTTCCATTCTTCTACTAAGAAAATAATTTTTTTATTAGATTTTAAATTAGTTTCTGTCAAACTGTCAAAAGTCCGAAAATTTTACTAGAGAACATTATTAACTATTTTATTATTTGTATGAGTATATCATAATATATAAGACACTGAAAAAAACACTTAAATAACTCATTTAATGGTCACAAATTAATTAATATAATGGATTACATAAAATCCATAAATATAGTATAATTATCATATTGCCCTTGGTCACAATATACACATAAGGGTCAAATGATCATTTCAATCTAAATTAAATTTTTTAATTTAGATTTTATTATTTTATATTAAAATCATATTTTAATATATTTGATAATCATAATGATCAAATTTGAATATGTAATTTACAATAAATTACATATATATATCACATAAGGACAAAATAATCATTTTGCACTGAACTAAACTATTTAATCTAGTTTTTGCCATTTTTCCTTAAAATCACATTTTAACAAATTTGATAATCATTATTATAAATTTTGGCAAGTAATTTACGTTAAATTATCTCTTTAACATATTCAAGAGTATTATATACATATAGCCATTATACGTATCGATTTTGGTCTTTTCTTTATTATCATAAGGGTGTTAGCCCTCTCCTGATAATATTTATCTCTCTCTTATGTGAAAAAGCATTAGAAGATCTTGGTGGACAATGAAGGTTCACCATGATTCAACCGTGAACTTATGTCAAACATTTCGGTTGCTTATTGACTATGGTTAATATCTAATAAGGCATCATAGTCTCTAATTCATGAGGAAGAAGTATCTTTATTAAACATTTTCTTAATTGCACGTAACATGTGAGTAATATCCTTCCGTCATCGTATCCTGATCGAGAAAGAGTTCATGGACTGTCAAAACCCTGATCTTGATTCACCTTCGAATTATCAATCATATGTCAACATTATGCTATGGCTACAGACTTATAATCAAGACATTATATCGACATTCGATTAGGAAGTCGACTCGGATAGAGGTAACGAAAATTCTTAGCCTAATGTGTTGAGCCAACAGATCTCATCTTCACTGTCAATCGAATATTTATATGAACAAAGCATACCCAAACTGACTTCTTGTACAAGGCATGATTAGCCCTGCATATATACACCATATGAAATATATCCATCCATAGAGAGTCTGATTCGAGACGTCTTAGATCAAAGGATTATGTTACACACTATTATAATCTATCGATAAATCACTAATTACATGCATACCATGTGATTGATCGATATTCGATCCTGTTCAATAAATAGTTCACTAACTATCAATCCACACTAATCTATTTATGATAATACTCATATTGTCAGCCTACATATATTATCATATAATATCATTAGGCGGTAACTAGTATGCCTACTATATGATATAGTTGTCCAATCAACATTATGTACATAAGGAACGATTTAAAATTTTATTTAATAATTTAAATAAAATTATCTGGATAATTTATATACATTCATTATTCATTTGCATGAAAAATAAAGAAAGCAACAAAAGTATGTAAATAAAGAACTTCTTCTTTCATTAATAAATATAAAAATTCATACAAGATTATTAGCCATGAAATTGACAACACGAATGATTTTTAGGACAAATACTAACACAATATACACAAGTGAACGATATGTCCTATTATAGATAGCAGTCATGATATCTCAGGTCTAAAGACTAATGGTACACTAGTACAAC
This sequence comes from Trichilia minutiflora, assembly GCA_035590515.1. Classification (NCBI taxonomy): domain Eukaryota; kingdom Viridiplantae; phylum Streptophyta; class Magnoliopsida; order Sapindales; family Meliaceae; genus Trichilia; species Trichilia minutiflora. Next base: position 15,605 of record JAVXUL010114630.1, read on the forward strand.
TGTGTGATGAATCATTGACTGTGGATATTCACCCATGTGATTCATCACGTTTGATCACGATCAGTATCACATTCTAAAACGTGGTACCCATGTTTATGCTCTTATGACATGAGACTCGTCACCCAACTATTAGTATTAGATACTAATCCATGACAGTAACAAAACTTATCGATCATGCAATATCATTGTCCCTAATGATATCATCTCAATTGGGAATAAGTTTTATATATATATATATATATATCAAAGATTTTGCTCTCATATCTATAACTTTTTATGGATAGAATTTCGACACATAATATATACATGAGCATATCTTGTATTAATAAAATATTACAAAGAATAGCAGCTGAACACAATGCAAGATACATAAATGTAATTTTATTAAATGTAAACATTTTTACAAATAATTACAAAGTTTATATATAAAGAAATAATAACCTTAAACCATATAACACGATTGGTTCTGTGAGACCCGTCTCTTAGGATTTGGGCCTAATTATAAATCCCTCAAGAGTTTCTGTGCATATCATAGTTTTTAGATTATTCACGAGAGGGTATAAAACTTGATGATTATATCTTGGATAAGATTATGGTATAGGATATGAGTTTATGACAAAGAACTGGATTTTTGACCTTAAAATCATCTCCAATTGACAAAAAGTTCTTATCATTGTTGTAGACCTTGGTGAGAGCTTCGCATTGATATATTATGGGTTCCAAGCAGATATCCGAGCTAAAAGTTATGGCCAATTGAAGTTGTAGTCCTTGGAAGGAGGACTAGAAGCAAAGGTTTCGATACGTTTGGGGAAACGTATCGAAACGTATCGACACGTAAGGTTGAGGCCAAGGGTATCGACACCTTTAAGGAAGGTGTCGATACGTTTACTATTAGGGCAAAGGTATCGATACCTTTATTGAAGGGTATCGACACCTTGAGAGCTTGATGAATAGTAAATAGTGCCCAACGTATCGATACATTGGCAAAGGTATCGACACATTGGTGACGGTGTTAAAGCCCGCTTACGATGAAAGTTATCGATACGTTGAGAAAGGTATCGATACCTTGAAGGCTGATGAACAGTGTTTTGGCCAAACGTATCTATACGTTAGGGCAAACGTATCGATACGTTGTGAGAAAAATGCCAAGGTATCGATATGTTTTTGAAACGTATCAACACTTTTAGGGGATTTTACAGTATTTATGCTCGGGGGTAGGTTGTCTTCCCCATTTTGAAATCTTTGCTTCTCTCTCTCTCTACTAGAAACAGTGGAAACCACTCTCTCAACTCCTAGTTAATCGATCTCAGCAATTCCTCCACCAAACTTCACGATTCCAATTCCTATGAACTGAGAATCAACACCAGAACCCAAAAATCCCCTCTGATCGGAGTTTTACGTGATGGTTCGCGAGGAATCATGAAGAAGAGGTGACGGTGAACAGTAACAAAAAGAGGGATTCAAGCCAATCAGGGCTCTAAGCTCACCTACGAGTTTAGGTAAGCTTATTACTCAGTCTATCTCTCTCAATTAAGCTATCATTTCGTATAGATCTAAGAAATGAGAATCAAATCACTATTCACAAAACCCTAAAAATTAGGAATTTTCTATATTATCATCGGTATTATTAGATTAGACAGCTTTGATAGTTAATGGTGTTAAAATTGATAAGAATTGTATGTTTAGAGCGAAGTTCGTGTGAGAGCTGCATGTTAGAGAGAGCGAGAGGTACGAGAGTAGCATGAGCATGCATTGCATCATGCACGCACATTTTGACCTGTGTTGTATGTGTCCATGCAGGGTAGTTGAGGCAGGAGGATCTTCGTCGCGAAGAGGATATCAAGAGGGTGGTTTCCTACCCCAAGATGGTGAGTGGACACAATCTTTCCCTTCGCCTCATTTATTATTATTTATGAATGAGTATAATGCTAGAGGATAACATGTGAATATATATATGTGACTGAAATGAGGAGGCGTTAGATGTATATTGTGTGGTGGCTGGGTTGGCCCCTTGTTTGTGATAGAGATAGGTTTGATGTGAAACCTACATTGCCATG
>JAVXUL010114641.1:0-17660 GCA_035590515.1 Trichilia minutiflora
GGATACGACACTTGGACTCACCGGACTATTCTACAACAAGACTACCTATACTTGGGTACATAATCTAATTGAGATCACCATAATAGCGTTACAAGCTCTTAATATGTGTTTGAAGATTTGGAATGCATATCAAGGATTTATGTTGATTATCACACATAGACCTCGTGACAAGGGTATGACACAAACTATTAACAACATTTATTGTTTACTCTAAAACTCAATTGGGGTTTCAATTCACTGTCTAATACTATTTTCAGAAAATCAAATCTAATTTTCTATAACTCAATCTTAAATTAAATCATTCTAATTCCTAAATAATATATTCTAAACCAAATCATCAAAATTTAATCTAATTATTGAATTCTCCTAATTGTATAATAAACCCTAGGTTTTCAAATTCAACCAAATGATAAATTAACACTTATTAGACTAGGAATCTTACTAATAGCTCACTCAAAACCTTAGGAAGCTTTAATTTTTTCCTAATTATTGAAAACCTTAATTTTATAAAAATCCTAATTTTCTGCTGGATTAATTTCTTGCTCAAATTAAAGAAATGAAGCTTGCAGGATGTAGAGGGCATTGTTTTATGATGAATTTGAATGAAAAATTAAAATTTAATTGATGAGAATTAAAGAAATTGAGAGAAAGAAGGAGTTACAAAGGCTGAAAGGAAAGAAAGCTTTGGAGGAGAGACAGAAGAGGGGAAGAAGAAGGATGAACATCCTCTATTTGGCACCCTATTTATAAAGCCCTATATAATTACCAAAATACCCTTAACTATATAAAGAGGAGACGATTTCAAAAGGGGTAAAATAAAAAATTCACAAAGGATTTTTAATGAATCAATGTCGGATAGCTTGGGGAGGGAAGATTGATGCATTGATTAACATTATGATTGATATCAATCATCCCTTAAGTGGCACAAACTAAAGCCAAGACTAACATTGATCCCGGGACTCTTCAGAGGTTGGTTTAACCTTAGTTCTTTTGCCCTCCCTCTTACAGTGTCGATACTTTTTCGATCAATTATTTACCTCAATTAGTTTGAAATTTTCTTTGAAACTTGAGGATTTGATGAATACTACAAGTAAACCTATTCCCTACTTAACCATTATCAACTAAATCTTCTCTAATTATATATTAAGCCTTATTGTCATGTCGATTACCTGATAATTTTACCCATGCATATTTATGATAAAAATGATTAAAATAGATAAGGATGTTGTTGTCGCATCTTACTTTCGCATTACTAGGTCATTTTTTGGACTGTAGCTCTTAGTCATAAACCTTTTACCATGGGTATAGTTTTGCCCATTAGGATTCGTTCTTGTCGATACAAAATTACAACTATATCGGCTTTATAACTCAAATCTTCTCAATGCTCTATAGGTAAAGGTATAATGATGTGCAAGGGATCTTCAATATAGACACATAGAAAGCATCATGGATATTCTCTATCTTGGGTGGTAACTCTAATTTATATTCCACTAGGCCAATCTTTTTAATGATTTTGAAAGGTCTAATGTATTGAGGATAGAGTTTTGATTTCTGAATTGGATCACCCATTTTCAAAGTGATACCTTCAATAACACTATATCGCCTATGTTAAACTCTAATTCTCATCGTTAATTCTTTGAGTAGGATTTCTATCGATCTTGAGCTATATTCAACTTAATAATCTTAACTTTCTTTATGGTGACTTCAATTAGCTTAACATTATCTAGCTTCTTTTCTTCTACTTCGTCCTAACATAGGGATGTTTTACACTTTCTTCTATACAGTACTTTATAAAGTGTCATACTTATATTGGATTGGTAACTATTATTATAGTCAAACTCTACCAATGAAAGATGAACATCCTAACTATCATGAAAATCCATAACCAATGCCCTTAACATATTTGTCAATGTTTGAATAATTCTCTTAGACTAAACATCTGTCTGAGGATGGAATACAATTTAGATTAGTAGCCATTATTTTCTAAAGTCTAAGACAGAATCGAGATATGAAATGAGGATTCTGATCTGGCCCAACGGTTACATGTACTCTATATAACCCTATAATTTCTGCTATGTATATTCTTGCCAATTTCTCTATTGAATACTTAATTTTAATTGGTAAGAACTAGGTAGACTTTATAAATCGATCAATGATTACCCATATGGCATCATAATTGAATTGTGCGAGAGGTAACCTAATTACGAAATCCATAATAATATGTTTTTATTTTCATTCAAGGATCGGCAAAGGTTAAAGTATTTTAGTCAATTTTTTATGATCTATTTTAATCTATTACACACCATACATTTAGCCATGTATTCTGATTTATCTTTCTTTATACTCAATAACTAATAACTTTTTTTTAATAGTGTGGTACATCTTTATATTGCCTGGATGCATGGTAAATACATAATAATAAGCTTGTTTTATAATTGTCCTTCTTAACTTGTCATTATTGAGAACATAAACTCTGCCTTTTATAGTTAAGGTTTCATCTTGGGTGAAATAAAATTCACTTATTTGTCATTTAGAATTTTTTGGCAAACCTTAATCAACTTAGGGTCTTGCATTTATTTCTCCTTTATTTGATTCTCTAAAATAGGTCTCACCATGAAGCTAGCTATCATCGTTCTATTATGACCATATTCTTTATTTACCCTCAAGCTCTTTAATTTTAATAATAAGAGCAAGTAAGTTGTTCTAACGTACGCTAGAGTAACTAATGACTTCCTGCTTAGTGCATCAATAACTACATTGGCTCTTTTTAAATAGTAGTCAATTATCAGATCATAATCTTTTATAAGGTTAAGTCATCGCCTCTATCTCAGATTTAATTCTAACTAAGTGAGTAGATATTTAAAATTTTTATGGTTTGTGAAGATCTGACATTGTTTTTCATAAGATAATGTCTTTAAATCTTTAATACAAAGACTACCAATGTTGGTTTAAAATTATGGATAAAGTAATTTATTTCATACTTTTTAAGTTATTGAGAATCATAAGTAATCATCTTTCTATTTTGTATCAGCACACATCCATGTGTTTTTTTCTATGCATCACTGAATACCAAATATCCACCTCCTGGAATAAAAAGTATCAGTATTTGAGTCATTGTGAGATGATCCTTAAATGGTTGAAAATTTGTTCATTCTATTTGTCCCATTCAAACTTAACTTCTTTTCTCATTAATCATGTTAATATGGGTACCAACAAGGAGAAACCTTTTATAAACTTTCGATAGTATTCTACTAACCCTAAGAAAATTTTAATTTCTATAACAATCTTTAATCTTTCCTATTGCACCATAGCATCAATCTGTCAGGGATCTATATATATTCCTGTCACTACGTGCCATAAGAAAACTACTTTTCTAAGCCAAAATTCACATTTAAAGAATTTAGCATACAACTTTCTGTCTCTTAAGGTCTATAATACTATTCTTAAATGTTGGGTGTGCTTTATCTTGTTTATTAAGTAAACTAGGATATCATTAATGAACACAATTATGATCTTATCTAGATATAGATGAAATACCCTATTTATAAGATCTATGAATGTAACTTGAACAGTATTATAAGAAACTCATAATGCCCATATCTAATTCTAAAAGTTATCTTAGGCATATCACTTTCCTATATCTTTAGGTGATAATACCCTGATTTCGAATTGATCTTGGAGAACATGTTAGTGTTAGTATGTTATAGAAATCGTTCGTATTATCAATTTCAGGGTATTTTATATTAAATCATTGTATAATTGTAATGTATATATTATTAATAAAGAATTTTTTCTACTCATACATATAAGTTGGCTCCTCTTTCTTATCTAAATTATTTCTTACATACGTAATATCGACTAGGCATTGATATTGTATAATTGACACACTGAATATCTTCTATAAATATCACGAGATGATATGAATACGGGTAATAATAAAAATCATGTCACTAAAACGTTGGTGTGAATTAACAGTTAGAGAACTATTTTTTGAATATGATCAAAAAATAAGGAATCATACAAAATATATGTAATCAATGATTGATCATTTAATTATGTTAGTATGCAAAGTATTCCTTTAACTTGAGGCATCATAGTTATTATTTGATATAGATAAACATGATTCATAGGTGTATAAGTGCAAGATTAATCACGTCTTGTACAAGAAGCTAACTTAGTTATAAGTTGTTGATATCAGGATGTGAATAATTATTAAGATAAGATCCATCAACTCAATAGATTTAGGATTTTGAGTTTTTGTTAACTTAATCCAGATTTGAGTTCTCAGATAAATATCAGTAAATGACTGAAGCACTAAATCTTAATCAGGTAGTGATAAATATGATGTAAAAGAGCTCGTAATGACAAGTTTAGTGCATAATAACTGATGGTCTAAAACAGACATTAAGTTTAGGATTTTGACTTTCTGTGAGCTTTGACTTTGTTGAGATTAGATAACAAAGAGACATTAACCATACAATACAAACAAATTTGAATTATTTGAAAAGTTTAAAGAATTTAAAAATAAAGTTGATAAACAGATATGAAAGAGTATTAAGACTGTGATCAGATCATAAGGGTGAATACTTGAGTATTGAGTTTTAGGAATTCTTAAAAGAAAATAGAATCATCTAACAAATGAATCCTTCATATATACCTCAGCTTAAGTGTATCTGAAAAGAGAAATCATATCCTATTAGATTGATATGATTGTTAATTAGTTTTATGGTCAGACCAATATATATGTGGGAGTATGCTTTATAAGCTACTATGCATATTCTGAATAGAGTCTCATCAAAATTAGTTCAAAAGATTTCATATGAGATATAGAGTAAAAAATCCCCAGACCAATCATATGAGGGTCTAAGGTTGCCCAATATACGTCAAGTAGATTAGATCTGATAAACTTGACAATAAATTAGATATGGTTCAATTTATAGGATATCTTTAAAATAGTTTAGGATATTACTGCTACTTTTCTTATTATCAAAGAGTTTCAATTTATAGAAACGTACACTTCTTAAATAACGAGTTTTTTAAAAAATGTGATATAGGTAGAGAGATCGAGTTAAAGGAATAGTCTTTAAAAACTTGAGTCGATAATACTGTTGTTAGAAAATATAACAAACAATTACCAATTACCTAGTTTTAGCTCGAAAATTCATTACGGTTCCTAACTCCTTGAAAGATATAGATTTCTCAATGAGTAAGATTTTAAATCTTACTTAGTGAGAGAAATAGATCATGATATTGATCTGAGAACCTATAAAGAAGCTATCTTGGATAGAGATTTATGAAAATAGTTAAAGGTGATGAATTCTAAAATAAAATCCATGCACCTAAATCAAGTCTGTATACATGTTAATCTTTCGGAGAAAATAGTTCCTATATAGTACAAATAGATCTTCAAGAGAAAGATTAGTAAAGATAGATAGTTAAAAACCTATAAAGCACAATTGGTTACAAAATGTTATACTCAGAAATAAGATTGAATTATGAGAAAACATACTCGCCTGTTATTATAAATAAATCCATTTGGATTATACTAACCAATTGTATACTATAATTATGAAACTTGATAGATGGATGTAAAAACAATATTTTTTAATATTTTTTGAGAAAATTTCATTTATAAATCAGTGTTTCTCAAGTTGCATCAATCCATTTATATATTAAAGCAAGGCTTAAGAAGTTGGAATATCCTATTTAATGAGATAGTCAAATTATTTGACTTTATCAAGAATACAAATAAGCCTTAGGTATATAAGTAGGTTAAGGATCATTCTGTTACGTTCTTGATATTGTAAGTAGATGACATACCATTAATAGGTAATGACATAAGTATGATGATAAAGGTCAAAATCTGGTTATTTAGAGCCTTTTCTATAAAAGTTTAAAATATGTGACCTATTTTCTTGAGATTTAGATTTATATAGATAGTTGAAGAGGATAAATGGATTATCCCTAAAGTTATATTTAGAAAGAATGTTAAAAAAATTCAGTATGGAGAACTCTAAGAGAGATCTCTTTGTCTTTCAAACATAGTTTTCATCTTTCTAAAGATATGGATTCAAAGTTGGTGAAGAACATCAATAAATGTGTGACATTTCCTATACATCAACTATTGGTAGATTGATTTATATTATATTATGTATATGATCTAATCTAGCATATGTTGTAAGTGTTACTAGTAGATATCAAGTTAATCCTGAAAAAAAAACAATGGTTGACATGGAAAATAATCCTTAAGTACTCGAGAGGGACTAAGGTTTTAGTTCTAAGTTATGGAGCTCAAGAGTTGAACATCTATGGTTACTCAAATTCAAATTTCCAATCAAATATAGATGATCACAAGCTTACATATACTTTTATCTTCTTATGTAATAAAGGGACTGTGAGTTGAAAGAGTTCCAAATAGACGATAACAGCTGACTCTACGATAGAATTTAAATATATCATTGCTTCAAAAGAAACAAAAATGGCTATTTGGATATGAAAGTTTGTGTCTGAACTTGGTATGGTTCTTAGCATGGCTTATACAATAAGCGTGGTTTGTGATAATATAGGTGTTATTGCATAGGTTAAAAAACCAAGAGCACACCAGAAGTCCAAACATATTTAGTAAAAATACTATATTTTGAGAGAATTTATTTGTGTTAGAGAGATAATTATATAGAAGATATATTCAACAAACAACATCACTAACCCTTTCACTAAAGCGATGGAATCGAAGCATCTAGACTAACATCTTAAGAAGATGGGTATTAGATACAATAATAAATGGCTTTAGTATAAGTGGGAGTTTATTAGTAAGTATGCCTTAAAACCTATTGGTGTTATCGGTTTTTGGGTATTTTATATTAAATTACTATATAATATTTATAATACATATTATTAATAAAGAAATTCTTTCTATTCATATGTATAAGCTACTTCTCTTTCTTATCATACTAATGAATAGATTATATATATGAATGCCTAGATATTTTGATTATCTAAATTATTCTCTATATATACGGTATCGACTTAGTATCGATATTGCATAGTAAACACAATTAATGTCTCTAATAAATATCATGAGATGATATTCGTGTGGGTGATAGTGAAAGTTATATCACTAAGACATTAGTATAGATTAATTGTTAGAGAACTTTTTTTCGAACATGACCAAAGAAACGACGAATTACACAAAATGTATACAGTTAATCATTCGTTATTTAATTATACTAGTATACAAAATATTACTTTGAGCTAAGATAGTATAGTTTTTATCTGATATAGATGCATATGGTTTATATAGTGTATAAGTACAGGACTAGTCATGTTTTGTACAAGAAGTCGATTTGGTCATAGATTGTTTATATCAGGATGTGAATAATTGTTAAGATAGGTAATGAGTTCATAAAAGTGTAAATGCATTAAGGTTTAAATTCATCATTTTATATTTTAAAGTATGATTAACTCTCTCAATTTATACATATTTCTAGTATTTGATAAAAATTTTACTTAGTTTATATTTTCAGTTAATTTTTATTTTAATGTAGTGAACGTAAAATGACCATAACTTTTCATCTAAAAGACCTATTAAGATGAATCTTGATCCAGTGGAAAGCTAACTCATTGAGTTAAAAGTTTCATATTTGGCCAACCATCAATTTTGGCTCTAAATTATATTTCTAAAACTATTAAGTAAGCATAATTGCTATTCTAGTTTAGCCTGATCATGATTTAGTATTTTGCCCATAAACATTAAATATCTTAAATACTTTTCTTACATATTTTTACCAATTAACTTAAAGGCATGATTTTAATTAAATATTAATCTTTTGAAGAAAATATATTTTTCATGCATAAAATAATTTTCATCTTTCGATTGAGATAAATAGAATCCACTGATTCAATATTTTTTGGATTTCAAGTTTTCATTGACTTAGTCTGAATTTAAGTTTTTAGACAGATATCAATAAATAGCTAAAACATTAAATCGATTCAATATTTTTTGGATTTTAAGTTTTCATTGTACTTGTGACCACCTCAAGGTTGACTTTGAGCTTGTTCTTAATTAAGAGCAAATATCTTAGTCTAAAATCTATCTAGTGTCCTCTACAAACCTTACGGTGTTATAGATGAACTACCTACTCCAAATCTTTTACTAACAGAAGCTATTGATTGATTCATTAGGAATGCCACTGTAGAAAGGCAGGATATTATCTTGGTACAGGTGACTACCTGTCTTCATTCTCAACATGTCCTGTGGTACTTTTCAAAGTAGAAACATATCTATATACAATATTATGAACCATTCTTAGTGCAGCTAGGGCAATATTTCTTAACATGTCTTGTTTGTTCGAAGTAAAAGTATATCTATGGCAATTTATATGTGCCACTATAGTATTTTTCACAATTTATATATTTAAGCACCTTCAACCCTATTTAGAACTCAGATATGATTTTTGAGCTAATAATCCAAATCTAGATAATTTCTAATCCCGTAAAGAGAATGGAAGGTTACTGGCTAAGCTAGTGACAAACAGATTACTTGAAAAGTTACTACTATGACTCTTTCTAGATGGTTGCCTAATCTGCACACTTAGATCTTTTTTTTTTAAACATACTTTGAGACTTCCTTTCCCCCATTAATTTCTCAACCCTTAAGGCTATTTGAATCATCCCCTTGTAACTTTGATTACCTGAAGTGACATCCTCTCTATAATTTCAAATTTTAACCTATCTTTAAACTTATCACATAAGCTATTTTTATTAGTAACTTCAGGTTTAAATTCTACTAATTCTCTTAGCTAAGTTTTATATTCAATCACTATCTTGTCCATTTGTTTCAACCTTAAAAATTCTATTTCTTATGATTACAATAGAAGTGGGTGTAATATTGGTCCTTGACTCTTTATGAAATTGGTCCTAATTAAGGGTACTATTGACTTTGTCTATATATTCTCCCACCAAGTAGCTAAACTATCCTTAAGCAACTAGGTAACTACCCTTAATTTAATCTCATCATTTAACCCCATATCCTCAAGTTCCTTCTTCACCCTCTTTAACCACTTGTTCGCTAGCATAGCATCTATAGTGACACCAAATGAAATAGTCCCAAGCTATCTAATCTCTTTAGTGAACTTAGAGAGTTTTGCAACTGGTCTAGATAGTTTAGTTATCATAGAAGTTGTAGCGACCCAAAAAAAAAATAAACATATGGCTAAGGATAAGAGTATGGTGTCAATTCAAATTGTCCTTAAAATTGGGTAAAGTTTCAGGCATTCTAGTATACCATGTAAGCAGCCCATGCCTTACATATCATTAGTGGTGGCATTCCTATGCCTAGTTATGGGAACGGTAGTAGAGGGGGTACTTGTGACTCTTTAGGCTTAGTTAAGGTATATATGAGGATGCGTCTTTTCATCCTCGAGAATGATCTCTCTATAAGGTATACCCGTCCTTTATTTGGTTGTGGTGGCATTTTGAGCTATAAAATAAATTACTGGTTCAGTTCTACGCATATTACAAGTTATAAGTTTATATTTATGACTTGACTCACTTATAGTCCATTGGATAATTTCTAAATCATTTAAAAATAAAATAAAAATATTTAAAACATTTTACAAACCTTTTAAAAATCAAAAGATCTAATATCAATAAAATTATCATGTTCCTGCCCATAAGATCTACACGTGACAATTGCCACAAGTATTTGAAATACATTTTAATGCTCCTAATATACCTCAAGAACCTAAAAGGCATCTGTGGTACCTAAAATTAGTATAAAACTTATCCATAGCATCATTCTTTTCTATTATAAAATCTTTTTCCAAATCAATATCATATTCATCTAAAGAAAATCTTTCATTATCATTCATAGTTCTTATCTCAAAAGTATAGCATAAAATTTCTCATAAGGAAAGTGAATCTTTAAATTTATAAAATACACAAATAATAAATTTTATGATTTCTTTCACAATTTAAACAAAATATATGATTGAAAAGTTTACACATACCTCAGTGGACTCAAAAATGTTTAAATGTGAGTTGAGTATGAGAATCTACATGAAATCTTTAAGTTTCTACAATATCACCAGCACTCAGATCACTCAACTACACTCCTGATCACCTGAATCTATAGGGTGAGTATATGGTTGTATTCTTCATGAGTGAACTAATATATAAAAATAGTTATATAATAACTTTAAAATTAACATTTTAAAGTAAAAAGGGTTTGAAATAAAATTATTTATAAAAAAACATAGAAAACCTTTCAATCATTTTAAAACCTTGGCTTGATTATTTGAAAATCATTAGGTTGTCTCCTTTTCTTAGTGATTACTCTGGTCAAGAACAATCTTAAGATCATCAATAAGACTTCTATGAATGTAAAAACCAATGATTATTAAATAAAATATTCTTTATGTGAAAAAATAGTAATATGTATGATATTTTATTTAAAAACCTTACCCATCACTCATGTTGGCATCGAGTAGTTACTTGACTGAATTTGTGACTGTCCTTTCTTATAATGGCTACATCGATGTATGGCTTACCTAAGTGGCCACTATCTTAGTTCATTCTAGGCTACTAACCCTATAGTTATAGTAATCATATATATATATATATACTGGCCTACTAACCATATCACCTATATGATAATAATCATCAAAACCAAATAAAAATCATATATGCTATCCATTATAAAATCAAATAATCATTTGTAAAACCATTATCATAGCATGATCCTAAAATGAATGATATGAAAACAAAAATATTAAAACAGTCTCATTTATCTAACTCATGCTTGACCACTAAAGCCTCATACATATATAAATCACATTACATGCCATATATTTATTTTAAATGAAAACCAAACATTATACAATGTATATACTTATAAAGAAATTGATCCATATAAAACATTTTTGAAAATAATATAAATAAGTAAAGTTCACTCACAGTTAGGGAGGGCATACTTTTCTTATAAACCTTTACACTACGTGGGCTCCTCCTTCATATTATCCACTCCTATTTTATAATTATTCTAATAATCACATTAATTTTTATACCTCAAATAATAACAATATAATCCTATATGTAATGAATATGGTTATCAATTTAAATTTCCTAGTCAACACTTTAACCATTATGGCTTAATTTATTTTTTGACTATTTAGCTTATTTTCAACAATGAAATCCTATGGCTAAACTATTAACAATATTTATTGTTTAATCAACAACTCATTTTAGGTTCCAATTCACTATTTAATATCATTTTTATTGGCCTAGAAAATAACACCCAAGTTAATGGTAATTTAAAGAATTTCTAAGTGAGTAATGACACGGGAATGAATAATGCGCAAATAATTTTAACGTAAATAAAGAGTTAAAAGAAAGAGATAGAGAATGGAAAACTCAGATTTTATAGTAGTTCAGCAATATGCCCACACCCACTTTTCTCGGCTTCAACTCCCACACTGAGGGTCTATTATACGTCTTTATTTTCTCTGAGTTCTGAATAACTTATGGACAACTCTTTTTTATTAGTGAAGGGCAACTAAGTACGTTCTTACTTTTAATCCAGGTGAAGAGCAACCTAATACAATCTTGCTTTTAATCTGGGTGAAGAGTAACTCAAATTTGAAACAATAAATGAAGAATTAAACGCTCTTGAAAGAGTGGTTAAGCAATAAGTGAAATACATGCTTTTTCTCTCTAGAATATAAAAGATTAAGTACAGAGAATAAAAGAATAAAGAGTGGTTTAGCAATAAGTATAATATAGTACTTTCTCTCTCTAGAATATAAAAGATTAAGTATAAAGAATAAAAGAATAAAGAATGGTTAAGTAATAAGTACAATATAGTACCTACTCTCTCTAGAATATAAAAGATTAAGTACAGAGAACAAAAGAATAAAAATCAGAGAATGTTTATTGCTTGTTGTTGTTTGCCAAATGTTTACCAAAATCCCATATTATCTTCTGCAATAAGTAAAGTATTTACGTCTCTAAGTTATGGCTCTAATGACTATTTGAATCACTATTAAATGAGAGTAATAAATGCTCTAAACTAGGCATTATAATTTGAAATCAATTACATGTATTGATACTCGTATGTTGTGTATCGATACTTGTGCCTATCTTAAGCCTGGGTATCAATCTTTTGAGCTTGTGTATTAATTTTTCTTGAAGTATTGTCTTTCTGGAGATTTTTAGCTTTGATGTATAAATACTTATTTGCTTATATGTCAATACTCATGCTTCTAAAAAATTATGCACTAATACTCGGGTGCCCTCTTTTTCAGAATTTTTGAATCTTCATGTATCGATACTTTGATAGAGTGAATCAATACTCGAGTTTCCTTGACATGATGTATCAATACTTCAATAAGATGTATCGATATTTTGAGACAATTTTTCGTGTGTATTAATCCTTAAGATGCCATCTATCATTTTATAAGTCCAGCACTTCAACTTTTCTCATCCTTTTGTCCATTAGTGCAATAGTGCGTAACACAATATAATCCTATATACTTAAAACAATTTAAGCTCAATTCAATTAGCATATAAGGTCAATGAATTAACATATAATCATGTTATCAAATCAAACACAAATGTATTTTAACCAAATTCATCATAAGATCTATGTGATTTAATTATTTAAGTAAACAATTTATTTCAATTAATCACTTAATTAATAATTTTGTTCATTATCAAAAACACATCAATTTATCAGTTTTCATAAAATCAAATATAATTTCCTATAATTCAATCTTAAATTAAATTATTCTAGCCCTTAAACAATAAATTTTAACCCAAATCATCAAATTATAACCTAATTATTGAATTTCCCTAATTATATAATAAATTATCGTTTTTCAAATTCAACCAAATGACAAATTAATGCTTAAATCGAGTCAAGAATCTTACCAATAGCATAATTAAAACCTTAGAAATTTTTAATCTTTATCGATAATTGAAAACTCTAATTTGCTAGAAACTTTATTTTTCTCCTGGTTTGACTTCTTGCTCAAATTAAAGAAATGAAACTTATAGGATATTAAGGATTTTAATTTATGATGAATTTGAGTGAAAATTAAAATTTAATAAGTGAGATTTGAAGAAATTGAGAGGAAGGAGTTATAGAAGCTGAGAGGAGAGAAAGCTTTAGCGGAGAGACAAGAGAGGGGAAGAAGAAGGAAAAATAAACGTGCCATCTCTTGTTTGACCTTATTTATAAAGCCTTATGTAATTATCATAATATCCTTGAGTATATAAAGGAAGAAGATTCTAGGAGGGGTAAAATCAGAAATTCACAAAGGCTTTTAATGAATCAACCTCAGATAGCTTAGAGATGAAAGACTGACAGGTTGACTAGTGCCATGACGAACATCGATGATTCCCTAGATAGCCCAAACTAATGCAGACTGATGCCAATCCTAAGCCTCCTCTTGGGTTTGGCCATGTTTCTTCTACCATACTTTCCTTTGTTTTGATTCCTAATCTCTTCTATTTTTTACCCTGTTTCTACCCTCATATAACATCTATTTTCACACCACTTTCTCTGTACCTATAAATTTTTACTGGTGACATAATATATTTTTGATGATGGATAAAATCATTATTTATAGTTCATTTAAATGATATTGATTATATTTTGGATAATTTAGTTTGGGGTATATTTGGTTTATGATTAAAATTGAATTCATGATTTGTAAATTGATCATTATTTAAATTGTTGATTAGACTATTAAGGTTATTTAAATGAGCAAATAGATTAACTAATAAATAAATCTATTGGCTAATTAATCTTTCAAGTGTTCTATACAATAAGTTAAATTTATGTTTATATGCTAAAGTTGATGATATCATGCTTTAATTTATTACACTTAAATTGATTTAAGTGTATAAAAATGTATTTCATTGAGCAATATTGCACTAATGGTCAAAGGTTAAGCAAGTATAAGTGCAAGAATCATATACACAAAAAGTTCAAGAAGTATTGATATAAATCCTAAACGTATTGATACACCATCTTCTAAGAACCCAAGTATTGATATATCAAGGCAAATAAATCGATACTTGAAGTAAAGATAAAGATTTAGGTGAAGAACATATTAACGGATTGATACATTCTTCAAAAGTATCAATATGTATAATAATAACAAAGACTATATAGTAGAGCGTATAAAAGTATCGATATGCCCAGAGTAATGTATCGATACACGGAAGCAAGACAAAGACCTTGAGGGTAAAACATATATAAGTATTGACATCCTTCAATAATGTATCAATACATTATTACGAAGCAAAGATTCTGAGCTAAAAACAAGCTCAAGTATCAATACAATTCAGCAAAGTATCGATACTTTTTATTGATTTTAAATATAACGACTAGCTCAGAAGCATTTATTGCAATATTAATTACAGAAGTAGAGAGTTGTTGAAGCTATCAATCTCAGAACTTTAAAAACTTTGATTTTTAAAAAGAGTAAAAGAGAAGCAAGGCTGAAAGACAAAAATATAATGAAGAAAATTTTGAGTTATCCCATTAGAACAACAGTGAAGATTTAGAGGTTAAGTTTCATATCTTTTTAGAGAGAGAAATATTATATTCAGCATCATTATCTATTTAATCTATAAGAGATATTACTTATTCAATTATATACTTGTATTGGGTTTACTTCACCTATATTAAGAAGTTATGTTGGGTTTCACTTTGCTCAAGAAAAGAAGAGGATTAAGTTAGTCTTCACCCATGAAAGAAAGGTAATTGTTACCTTTTACCATAAGAAAGAGTTCTAGTTTAGGTTACACTTGACCCATGCAAACAAGTAGATAGTAAACCTCAGTATGGAGATAAGCTAAGAAAGTAGACGTAGGCAAGTGGGTCGAACACTATAAAATTAATGTATGCTATCTCTTCATCTTTTAATTTACTGTTTTACTATGCTAATATTTATTTATGATTTAACTGTCATCATAAATAGCATTTGTATTTATTGTATGATCATCAAATTATTTCAAAAATTCTATAAAATCCAATTCAACCCCCTTTTGGGTTTTGTCATCTGAGCTAACAAATGATATTGAGCTTATCTTTGAACAATTAAGCATACAACCTTAAAGAAGTATATCATAATAGCATTTAGTGGCATTTTAAATCAAGTAATTGAAGGACAACCAACATAGAGAACACACACACACACACACACTGCCCTAACCCACACCCACACAAAAATTTTAATTGTATAGATTATACATACTAAAATAAACATATGCAAATATATTTAACAACCTTGGATTTTGAGATTCTAACCATTATAAAAGATGAATACACTCAACCTATGATTATAGATGAAGCAACTAGAGAAAAAAAACTCCAAACTAGACTGAACCATAAAAGAGAAAACCTAATTTCAATTGAATGGCAAAGCAATGAATTTGTTATATTATGCATTAGACAGGATATAATACAATAGAATTTCTAGATGTGATATAGCTATAACCATATCAGATACATTAAAGATCACATATGAGGATATAAGTAGAGTCAAGGACTTTAAAATTAGTTTGTTAGTGCATGATTTTCAAGATGAAACCTCATAAAAATATTAAAGACGTGTATACTAAGTTCATGAACATAATTAGTGGCTTGAAAGCATTAGGTAAAACTTATTCTAATGCAGACATCGTAACAAAAATTCTGAGAAGTTTCTCTAGGCATTGGGAGAAAAAAGTGATAGCTATTCGAGAGGCCAAAGATGTGAGTTAATTACTACTTAAAGAGTTACTGGGATCACTCAGATAGATGAGTTAGAGGCCATCAGAAATGGAAATGAAGACAAAGAAATAAGAAGAAAGAATGTGGTATTGAAGAGTATAAAAATTGAAAAGAAAAGTGAAAGCTATGTAGATTCAGATGATTATGGATTCATGCTAATGGCCAAAAAATTAAAGAGGTATCTCAATAAAGATAGGACAAGGACAATAGATTGGAAAAGCAAAGAGTATCTTCGTAAGGATCAACATAAGAGAAACAAAGAAGAAGAGATAATGTGCTATGAAAGTAAGAGACTAGGTCATACAAATCCTAAGTGTCCTCTGTGGAAGAATAATAAAGATAAGAAAATAAAGAAAACAATGAAGGTTATATGGGATAACTTGTTCAACGAAGACAATTCCTTATCATCATCAGAAAAAGAGCACACCTATATGTGCTTTATAGGTGAACAAGTCTGTGACAATGAAAAGGTATCTAGTTCCATTCAAAACTACTCTTATGATGAACTATTAAATGTATTTAAGGATTTGTACAGTAGTTTTAAAAAATTACTCTTTCAAAATCACAAGCTCAAAGCAAAGGTTGATATTACATCAAATGAATTGATTTCATTGAAAGAATTGAAAAATATTTTTGAAAAAGAAAAGAATGGATATCTAGAAGAAATCCAAGATCTCAAATAGAGGTCAAATGAGCTCAATAAAATTGTATTGAAATTCACTAAAGGTTAAAAGAATTTAAAACTATTTCTAGGATCCTAAAAGTGTATTTTTAACAAGTATGGCATTGTGTTTAAGTCATATGCGAAACAAAAGTTTTATAAAAATTATTTTGTTAAATCCTCTCCTAAAATTATAGTCAATATTGTCATACCCCGACCCGTGGATCCCACACGTGACAACCGCCACAGACCTCTAGGGTGTACTCAATCACACAGAATACAACCTGTAGGCCTGTAAGGTTCTTATAAAAATCTGTTTTCACAAAAATTTCACATCACACTTCCAAATAATCCATCCTTACACCCAAACTCCAGATAAATAAAATAATGCCACAACCACTTCAAATATATGTATGTGCGCATAAATCAATAAAAAAAACATTTGTTCAAATAAAATTCAGAGGAATCCATCTATCCCAAAATAAATCTCAAATATTTACGACAAATAGGTTGTCATTCATAAAACCTCTCATAAGTAAGAGAAAGAAGAAAACAACCACCAGTGGACTAAGGACTCTACAGAGTGAGTCGATATAGATATACCTGAGCCTTCAAGTCCTGGAGTAATCACCACCAACCCGTCCTAATGCTTCCCTGAAACTTGAAGGTGAGGGGGGTGAGTATACAAGAGTATACTCCGTGAGTGGACAAGATAAAAGCATAATTATAAAAGTATATATATACATATTCATATACTGAAAATCAATAAGTAAGAGTACGCTTGGAAAACAAATAAATTAGAAGAAAGCTGTGTTTACTTTAAAAACCTCAAATCACGCTATGAAAATCATTGGGTTGGCTCCCATTCCTGGCAACTACCCTGGCCGTGGGTGTCCCAAGATCGTCAGTGGGTTTTGTATGTAGGAAAATATGCTATATATAAAAATATATTTAAATACAAGAAATAGAATATGTTGGGTTTTTCAGAAAACATGCCCACCACTGACGTTCCCCTCGAGTAGTCACATGGCGACATCCGTGACTGTCCTCGATGAGACTTACAGGTAGTCAAATAACCACTCATGATATCAATATACACCATACATCACCAATAGTATCCCTACCTATGAAGTCTCCATTCACTTAGGCGACCTCTATCCCAGGCCGTCCCTAGGCTACCACACATCACACTCACCTGGGGATCACATCTCAGTGAACTCT
>JAVXUL010114651.1:0-33603 GCA_035590515.1 Trichilia minutiflora
TAATTTTAAGTTTAAACACATGATCTCAAATCTCAAAATGTACTAATCCAATATCACTCAATATTAATAAATAATAATTCTAATATTATTATTAATATTCAAATATAATTAGTCATGATCCAAATATAAAGGTTAAAAAAATCGAATTAATTTTTTTAATTAAGTAGGTTAAATGAGCCGACCAGCGAGTTAAACGAGCTGGTCCGTTTAACCCGCGGATTAAGTGGATCGGGTCAAATCGGCCCGCAAATTAAACGGACTAATTTTATTTTGTCGTAACCCACTTAAATGGTGGGTTAAACGGGCCGGCTCGCGGATCGCTAACCCGTTAGACGGTTCTATTTGAGCTTAAGCGGTTGGTTTTGGTTTTAACCCCTTTTAGTTCATGCCCTATCTTTGTCAGTGATATATACATAGAGAGAGAAACGGAAAATTACTAAGAATAAAAAGGAAAAATTTTTTATTGCCAGCATTTCAAGTAGATTTTGATTTTCTTCATGAAATGATTCGTATTTTCTTTGTTGATTTTTTTGAGCTTACATTAATTTTATTTTATTAAAATGGGTTAATATTATAGTCATTAAATAAGTGAATCTAATTATGTGATATAAAGAAAATTGGATTTAACGTTATTAATAGGTTAGTTTGGTGGTCAGTGTAAGTTTGGGTCATACCGAAACCTTTAATACAGAGATTCAGTAAAGATCAATTAAAGTTAGAATAAGTCCTCTTTTTTAATTTTACATATAAAATGAATACTAAGAGCATTAAAAACTTTAGAGAAAGAATTTACCTTTTATCTTATTGAAAAGGTTGTTACATACATAGAGAATAGAAATAAATACCTAATTTTTAGAGCATTGCATCAATGATAAAAATAAATATGCACTCTATCTCATAATTATATTCTATAATCGTACATTGAAAATTTAAGTAAAAAAAGAATTTTAATTCCAACGTTCTTATCATATATCTTCAAGAGACTTTTCATTTTATGAGTCATTTTATTTGACACAATTTTATATATGCCTCCATCTTGAATTTCTATATTATTCCACTTCATATTTTGAGCACAAATAGATCCTTAATTCCTAAAAAAAACAGGAAAAAAGTATCCAAGTCTCTTGACTTGAAGCAATGAGAATGCTGTAATCCATAGATTGGGCTCGATGAAGATTTGGGTACGATGTGTGTATGTGTGTGTGTACTAGCCAATGTGTGGCGTTCGTTTCACAATTCCATGTTTATCAACCCAAACCCAGACCCTATCACATCGGTAATCCATGGTGACCACAGACCCTTGTTTAACAACAGTGGCATCAACCTTTGGATTTTCTCTCATAATAATTTCAGCTGCTAAGTCTCCTTTTGTTTCCACTAGCTCCGGCCATGAGCTCTTGCCTGTTCCTACAGAACTGATAATTATATAAAAGAGTATCCGGGGGTTCATTAGTGTACTACAATTAACTTTAACAGAAACACAATACAATACAATAAAATAAAATAAAATAAACCGTCTTACTAATTAATTAATCACAAAAATAAATAATTAAGGATCTTACTGCAATATCCTTCCATAATTTTCTGCCTGAATCTAAATTGGGAGAGCAAAAGGGGAGAAATAGTTGGAGATTTATACATAGATCGATATTTGAGGGGGGCGTGCGCCCAACGCATTGTTTCTAAATGGACACGTTGAGTAGCTAAGATGACATAAGTGTTCAAGTTTTTGACTTACACCGAACGAGACAGTTTACGAGTTTAAACTTTGCATACAAAAAAATACAAATTTTATCCGAATATGTACAATTAACAGCGGGTGTATAGCTCTTTATGCGGATAAAGCAGTACAAGCGTCAAGCATCTTATTTCCTTGCTTTTTGATTCTATGGATAAACTGAATTTATCCTTCGCCCAAAGGTTTCTCTTAAGAGAATATACAGGTGATAAGATTTCCTTTCAATACTTTGTGAGATAACATTAATTCTTATTTAATAAATATTCTATAATTATACTGTGCAAAATATTTAAAAATAAATTACTAAATATTAATTAAATTATTATGTTCTCAAACTTGCTGGAAAATCTTCACATCTTCTTCATCTTGGACCAATTTTTTCTGTAATCGTTTCACGCTTGCCATTTATTCTTCCTTAATCCGGTATTCTATTTCTTCAGTTTGGGTTGTATTAAATTTTGTTTTTTCTGCCCGCAAACTAATTGGTTCTAGGGCTACATAGGTTGGCCCTAATATGAACTTGAGTACAAAATCAAGGTATACAGTATTGAACAAGCCCCAAAAAGTGGGCTGGTGATGTTTAACCCCAAATTTTTTGAAATTGCACCGAATTTATCTTAAATTTTATGTTATTTTTATAAATGAACTTCATAGAATATAATAATAAATATTTAAAATATTTTTGTATTTCTTTTTTTAGCATTATTTTTCTATATTTTTATGTATTTCTAATAATGGAGATATGCATCATATTAATTATAGATTAATTTTTCACTCATAATCCGTATTACTTGATTTTGAATTTCTCGCAATTGTAATTATAATATGCATAAAAATTTAAGTGTATATAAAAAAAGTCTTCTAAGTATTTGTATTAATCATAGATCAAAGTTATAAAAATAAAATAATTATATGTATATGATATTTGTCACATGTGTTTGTGTCTTTATTTTGTAACTATGAATTGTTTCAAGTTTTTCTCATTTATTTCTTCTTATTTGGCTTGTGAATTTATTATGATTTTTTATTTATTTTCTTTTTTTAATGTGAGCCCTAGTGTTATATATTTTGATGCACAAATTTTAATTAATTTATGAATTATTTTAATATATATAAACTCATCAAACCTCTTGAAGGATAAAAATGTAACTCTAAAGTAATTAAATAGATTAACTCTCTATAAGTAATTGTAATTGTTCCGCCACTAGGATTATGTGTACATTGACTATTATGAGGAATCAACTCAACTCCAACTTCAAAGGAAAAATGAAGTTAAAGTGAAGGTGTGAGTCACAATAAATTAAGTGGTGATTCTTAATTGAAAACAACAACAACAACCGTATATTTAATCAAATATAAAGTCAAATCAGAAGAAAATATTGGTCCAAAGAAGAAATATAAGGTATATGCAAAGAAGAAAGACAAAAAACAATGAATCGAAGATATCTTAAGCAATCGTAGATCAGTGACATCCCTTTCAATCAATGAGATTCAGTGCCCTTTGTAAGAAAAATATGAGAGCTAGCTGACGGTGGGCTTGAGCAGCCTCTCTCTCCATTTGTTTATTTAAAAGTACATTTTATGTTTGCATATTATTTTGTGTATTTACTTGAATTCTAACACTGCAGTGCTGTACCAAGAAAAGTTAAAAATTCACTCACTAAACATTATTGGTGTCTTTTTTGTTGTTAAGGTTCTCGGTTAAAATAAAGAGGGAATCCTTGTTTATTATAATTAATTTTGTCACCCTTATAATTTAATATTTCTCAAAATCACACAGGATCATGCATGAATAAATAATCATAAGATTCAAGTAGAAAATAAAATAAAAAAAAAAAGAGAACTTAAGCATAAGACATATTTGATCATGATCTATATATACATTTTAATTCAAACATAGAATCTTCTTAATTTGCCTTCTTGCCTCTATCAATGGATCAATGAGTCATTGGCTGGCTAGCTAGTCAAATCTTTAATGTATTTATACTACGGTTCACAAAATCACTTTATATATATGTAGGGAACTGCTTTGGTCTTATGTGATTCAAAGGAAGAAAACCCTTTATTCATGCCATTCCTTTCCTTGTTGCAGCGCGATCACACTCAAGCTTGCGGCATTAAGCACTAAATATCGGGTGGTTTCTTGCGATCCACGAAAGATTAGCTCGAATCTTTTTATATATAGGAAAACAATGCTAAAGCATGCATGTCACAGATTCTTCGAAACACATTAATATATATGTCAGTTAATTTTTAATCTTTCTGATTATATAGATATTTTAATATTATAGTGATCACGAAATGCGGTTGAGAAACCTTGTTGGAAACCCTTTGAGATTGAAAATAGAAACGACCAAAATTTACAAAGGGACAATTGGTAATGTGCATGCATGTGACAAATAAAAAAACGTTCTTATTCCTTGAAATCTTTTAATTATCAGAAAAAATAACAAAGAAAAGTTGGCACTCGTTAATTAACTTACACCAATTGATTGCCTGGTTACAAAATTTTCTGGCTTAGATGTTGGAGTTCAAATATAGGCAAAATATGGTTATTTATTTTAAAATTTAAAATTAAAATTTCCAATAATTAAACTGATGATTTTTTTCTAAATAATTAAAATTGCTAATAAACATTAATAAATGATATGGTCTGATTCTCATGGAAGCCCCACAAACCAAGTTCTATGGAAAGTTAACTCGGTTGATTCATGAAAAAACTATAGATTTTCCAATTTAATATTTTAGGCATCTGTTGGATTGACAAGTGGCCTTCTTGTGAGAAAAAGCAACATCGAGGAGTGGCGCTCTGCTATATTTTATCTGTATGAGCTTGCCAATTTTATATTATGTAGATTGCAATTAATGATGAATTTAATTAATTACAAAATAACAAAGCAGTAGCTGAATGAAAAAGTAAATCTCGGAGGCAACAAATCTTCTATCACATGACTCACATCAGATCTAACTACCTGCAGCAAGTAGTAGGCAAATGTCTTGCAAATTGAATATTGTTAATAAGATTTGAATTGAATTATATGCCAATTTGAGGGTTCACCACTAACATATTTTATTGAAAGGCCACATTGTTAATGCATGATGAGAAATTCATTCAATTGGTTTCAATTGCACATAAAGGCAATGCAACAATGAGATGTTTTCTTTCTTTCTTTCTTTTGGCCAGAAAAGTGGTAGAGTGCAAATAATTATTGTAAAATAAAATCGCTAACTATTTATTATATTTAAGTAATAATTTATAAGATTCAAGTATAAAATAAAATAAAATAAATAACCCTAGTTCAAATCTATACATATTCATGTATGTAAAATATTCTAATGATGTTATCCACATCTAATCCCACGAATATTTTGTATACCTGAATTAGAAAATTGATGGTGCTGATGAGACACAGCGATATCCAAACCCATGCCCAAAACCTGCCATTACCATTTCTGGGATGGGATCGAAGTTTAGAAATGCTATTCTTATCTTTTCTTGCTTGGTAATTTCCAAAAGGGATCGATCCCAAAGAGCTACAAATAGTCATTATGAACTATGAGTGACATCCCTTTCAAAGGAATATAGAATATGAATTATTACACCCGACTGGGTGGTGTGGCGATAAGGATTTGGGATACTGTTTATAGTGTCTTGAGTTCGAATCGCCACATTGTCCGACTGACGCGTCAATGTGGAGGTTCCGATTTACTTCTGTGCTTAGGACCGCTGCGGGTGATCCCTGCATACGCGTTTAGTGGTTAAGGGTAGGACCATGTGATCTACGGTTATGCGTTTCACGGGAGTAGGATACTTATCCCCGTATGTAGCTAGACGCCGTAGTAATAACTGAGTATGAGAGGTTCTGGGTTAAAAACATATATATATATGAATTATTGAAGGTTGTCTTTCACTTGTTCCTTTTATAAAATAATAATGAACTGGTTCATAAGTTTACGTGTACATTCACGGTTGATTTCAATCTAGGTCTAGGCACCAAAATCTCATTTAGCAGATTTAATTATGATCCTCTACTAATTAAAAAGAAAAAGGCAGCATAATCCTCTCACTGCATTGGCTGCATAAAGTTTTCCAACTTTGAAATGATGTTGACAAAGTCAATCCTTATACATAGACCCTTAATCAGATCACACTTCCAATTTGTAATTTTTAGTTTTCACTTTTCGAAAAATTGTAAATAAGGCGTCCTTTCCATTAAAGCCAAAAAGTTTCGGTGGGCAGAATACAGAATAGACAAAAAGACTATCACTATCATGCAAGAAATGTTATAGACAAAAAATTAATTTAAAAAGAAAGACTCAAGAAGATAATTGGTATTCAAGTAGTTTTCAATTCGGCAATAGGATACAGGAATCTTTCTTGTTCCTTGGAATTTTCATAAATCGATGAGTTATTGGGTCGATCACTAGCTAGTAATTAATTTGTTAAATATTAAAACACATCCACTAAGTATATAATATATAAGAAATCTTTGTTCTATATATATCCTTCCTAGTTTTTTAAACGTAAGTATGTGGAATTAGGGTTTACCTTTTGGTGTATTTGTTAAGGTGATCAAGTGTATTGGCAGTTCGGTTTTCAAAGGGAATGACAACTGTCTCAGTGCTATTGCTCCATATCTCCACACCCAGGAGATTATGGAATCAATTAATGCCCCATGTGGTTGCTGAGTTCAGTACTTTTCATGATTCATGACTCTATATATAGCAGTTTATCTATCTAATCTAACAAATCTTGTGGCGCAGCCATAGACCACGTGCCATTCAGTATTTTCTTCCAAATTCTGTTGATATTGAAGTAGAAAAGCCGAAATTTACGATAGACAAGATCTAGTGCGCAATTATTGGAAATGCAGCGAATTCCACTACCATTAGCTACTTTAGTTATTGGCCAAAACGGAGAAAACAATGTGGGGGCAATTTTACTTGCCCTAATTGATTAATTATACCTGGTCAGAAGTTCTTTACTCTTGGATATTGAACTCAAGATACACAATTAGATATGGATGTGCATATATCCACTAAGGCTAATACCTAAAGCTTATGTTGAATATACAAGGATGTGAAGAAACAAAAATGTAAAAAATAATTTGGAAATATAAATTTTAGAAAAAAATCTGATTTTTTTTTTAATTATATATAGGATGATAGACGATTAGGATTTGAAGCCATTTTATATTAAATGCTAAATAATTTGAAATGATCAAAATAGGCAAATCGAAGTTAATATTACCTAATAAAATTAGAAAAAAAATCCACCATAAATTGAAATGCGATGTTGAATATTGAAACAATGAAATTTAACTCGCTATGCAAATCTCATTGAAAGCATTAAAATGGCAAAAAGCAGGCAATATTTACAATAGTTATGTCTCAACCTATATATATCTTATATCAGTCCCCATCTGAAAAAAACTTGTCCTGGAGTTTTATGGGTACAACACTTCATCAACTGGTCTAAAATTATTTGAAATACTCCAATCATCGTACGTGCAACATGGATATATTATCATTGATCTCCCAAACATCTAAATTGTTCTGCAATTTACCATGAATCCTGATTAATGAAGTATAAATACAAAGAAAATTTTGAAACATAAGATTTAGAGAAAAGTTTTAAGCACTTCGATACTAAATAATTTAAAATTATCAAAATGGGCAAATTCAAATTATTATTAAACAATAAACTTTAAAAAGTATATACAATAAATTAAAATGCAACATTAAAAGTTAAAACAATAAAATTTGATTGGCTGGCCAAATATCATTTAAGCTTGAAAATTGTATATTACGGTAAAAGTCAGCTAATACATGCAATAGATACACCCCGATTATCATATAAAATTCATGGCTTATATTGGGATAACCTAATCTTTTCGAATCAATTAGGATCTATTTATTTTTTTGTTTTAATGTTTAATCTGCTGAATTTATTTATTTTACATAATTAAATTTATTTATTTTTATTAATGTGACTGTTTGGACACTTTTACTTAACATCAAGTTATCCAACATGATAAAAAAATTCATGGATAAGAAGTCATCACGTGGTCATGGAAGAGAGTGGGGTTGTCATAGCAGAGGATCTGAAGGTAAGAATTTTGTTGGTAATCAATAAAGTTGAAAAGAAATCATACAATAAAGCGTTGATATAATTGAAAGAAGGAAATAAGATTGATAAATTAATTATATATCAATATTTCAGAAGATTAAGACAACAAAAATAGTAAATTAATCGTGGATCATCAAGGAACCCCACAAGACAAGAAGTTCTCTTAAGCTTCGACATATGCCTTGAAAAGTACGTCTATGGAATATCCCATGAATTTATTGGGTTTTGGCAAGTGCGTGGTAGCAGGAAAAGCAAAGAGGACGGTTGGCGCAGAATGATTCATTTTACTTACAAAATAATGAGGCACAGAATAAATAAACCTCAAATACAAAGGCAAATCTCTAGTTAATTAGGAGAATAAGATCTTGTGTCACATCTAGCCGGAGCACTATAAAGCAGGCACATATACTGCCTTTAGTGCTGATGATAAGTGATTTGTATCAACTTTAATATCAACTGCACATGCATGCAATAAAAGTTTTTGCTTAAAAATAAAATCTTATCATACAGCTATACATATATCAATAAATGATTATGCTACAACAAACATCTTTAAATTTTCTTCTATTTCATTGCACACTTGATTTGAGATTGTGAGAATTAAGACAATATCATTAAGGTTGGCCACAGTATATGTAGAAATTTTAATCTTAATAATTAAGTATTCAAAAGGTACTAAAAATCCTACACGCAACTGTCAACTTCCAAAAAGTGGCTTAATTATATAATAAAAGTCCATTAGTAGAAAACAATAAAGTATTGTTTGTCTTCAACCTCTAAACAGACGAGGCAAGCACATCAGTCGATGTGCATGTGCTCCACCATGATTCATCAATATTTTGCTTTAATGAAGACGGAATATGAAAGAATCTCAATTCTGGGTATAATATAATTGTTGCAGTTGGAACTCCAAGGTGATCATATATATATATGTGTGTGTGTGTTTGTGTGTGCGTGTAGATATATAGTTATTAGAATATGTACATGTATTTCGTATGGTAAATAAATTATTTCTTCTTCCTTCAGAAATTCTCGTTATTATTTATCAATAATGGGCGG
This sequence comes from Trichilia minutiflora, assembly GCA_035590515.1. Taxonomy (NCBI): domain Eukaryota; kingdom Viridiplantae; phylum Streptophyta; class Magnoliopsida; order Sapindales; family Meliaceae; genus Trichilia; species Trichilia minutiflora. The sequence goes on from JAVXUL010114651.1 coordinate 8,928, forward strand.
TAATTTTTATCTAAACAGGGGTATTATTAATAGAATCCATTTAACAATATTCTCAAATGTAGGAAAATGAGAAATAATAAAGCAATCTAACTAAACAGTACAGAATATGAAATAAAGACTCTCATGAATTGTCAAACTTCATAATGAATCGAAACCATCACTAACATCTACAGGGATGACTAATTACCAAAAAAATGATCCCAAAATGCACTCATCAGGAGTACAAGTATTAGGCAAAGTGAGAACAGCGCCTTTGAGGTTGAGGTGTAATAGAAACATAATCTCCATATTCATTATCTTATCACTGACAAGAACTATGTATTTTACTTCTTTTCTCGCTCTAGATACCAAGTAATGCTTATCATAATATTGATAGTGTTTCCTCGTGATAGTAATGCTCTAGATACCAAGTAATCAAGTGATGATTGCCTCGTGTCTGTCTAAGGTTCGGTAGATTAGGGTTTCTCATGCATATAAAAAAAAAAATAATATTGATAATAAGAAGAAGATTATATATTAATAGTTGACATTGTAGATTTCCAGAAAAACCTAATAACATACACGATTAGATACTTATTTAAGAAAATAGTTTAACTGCTTTGGCTTTCCGCAATAGAAACAATAGGTCAAAAGATTAATTTGTCTCACAATAACATTGAAGAGGGGATTTCTTTTAATGGAATATCTTGGTCTGAAATTCGCCGCTAGAACTTTTTTCTGTTAATTTTATTTGACCTAACTTCTGTAACATGACGAGAATACTTTAGGAGAAAGAAAAACTTTATGATAAAGAAATTTACTATGCTGCACACAATCATACTGCACACATTTATACAACGGAAACCTGAAATTAATATAATTAGGGAAAGAGGAAACTAGAAGAACATTTTGCTGAATTTTCTTACTTCTATATATTTGCAGAATAATAGAGAAATATATGGAAACACACAACAAGAGTACTGTTACATTCAACCCATATAGATTATCAAACACGGAAATTAACTTCAACATGTAGGACAAGAAAATACGTACATACGGGAATTTAGGTCAACTTTATTCATTGATGGCTTAAAAACGATGCGATAGAGACATAAAACATCATCTATATGTATGGGAATTGCGCCACAACCTACGTAAGGTCAATGTTTAGGACAATTCCCACGATGACCGCCGCCGCTTATATAAGTGCATGGAGAAGATCCAGCAGGTGGTACGGGGCTTCTTTCTTGCGGAAATGACACAAAACTATCATAACTCAACGGTTTCTCTTCTTGTAAGGGCCTAGATGCAACAACAGGTTCGGGGATTAAAATCAACAATACAAAGAGTATCACTGTCAGAGTGATACGAAGAGTTTTTCCGAAAAATTTCATTTTGTATAGAGATCAATGAAAAAGTTTGTGATTTTCACCAAAACCTAATTTAGAGAAGTATAAGCTCAAACTAAGAGTTCGATGAAGAATTGCTGAATTCATAGATGCCTTTATAGATGGCACTTCACCCGAAAAGGAACCAATTGCCATTAAAGAAATAATAATATGAAGACTTGAAAGAAAATATATATGTATATATACGTTTATAGTCTTTCAGAATATATACTAAATTTTACTGCGTTAATTGTTATTGGATTCAAAACCAAAGTTACATCTATACATTCCTTTTCTTTTCTTTCTCTTTAGTTCCCACTTGTGTAATTTCCGTCCTATAAATAGTTAACGATGATTTTGAGAGATCAGTGGGCACTTATGTAATTCCCAATCTTTAAAAAATCTACTTATCCAAATTAGGAAATTAATATACTCTGGCAAGAGCTTACACAAGTGAATAATTTGAGTACTATCACAATCATGAGGGATTGTGGTTAATTAACTTAATACTGTTTTCAAGGTAATTAACCAAGTCATTATGTTATACTGAATAACGAAAAGGTAATCGTGAATAAATAATTTAATTAATTATAAACCCCTCTTTGTGTTCTATGGTTGTATGATCTTCAACTTATTTAATATCTTCTCTTTCAAAGGACTACCAATCTCCTAATCCAAAGTAAACATAAAAAAAAAAAGTTGACCAGTTAGTCCTTTGAAACTCATATAGGGTAATTATTTCCAAGATCATTCTGATTAGAATAATTTTTTAAGAGCTTAAAAATTAATTTTTACTTTAAAAAAAATTTTAAAATTAAAATAATTTTTTTTTCTAAAACTATTTAAAATAACAGTTAAAATAGATTTTTTTATTAAAATTATCATAAAAATATTTAATTTAGTTATATGTATATTTAATAAAATAAATATTATTTAATAAAAGTTAAAGAAATATATTTTTAGAATAAAATAAATATTATTTGTATATTTAATAAGAGTAGATAAGAAAACTCATCTTTTTTATTTTTAAATTTTTTTTTATATTTTAAATATAAAAATATTTTTTATAAATTTTTTTTATTTTTATATATTTAATATAATTTTTAATTAAAAATTTTAAAAAAAAATTATAACAGGACACCCAATTTAAATCTTTTTTCTTTGCCACTTTTTAGTATACTGTATAAGTATAAGAACTTGCGATCACAGAGATATCTGTGATTCTGTACACCTTCACGTGCACCAAGGGCTTGGCACTACGTGTTGTTTTCCACGCATGCAATTATTTAAATCCAAAATTAATCTCTACACAGAAATAATCAAAAGCTTGTTTACGGCTCATTGTCGGTCAATGGTCTTCTTTTTAACGTATAACCCACGTACAAGTTCTCTGCTAATTTCTCCGAAGGTTACTGGAAGCAGGTTTCTTGGAACCTGTAATCAGCTTCTGACAATTAACATTGTTTATTGTTCCGTACATGCATCTTTGTGGTGATTTAAAAAAAAATAATTCTGACGGTCAGCACCGTAAATAATGAAGTTCAATTAGCGAATGATATAATTAGAAGTTCGCTCACTTCTCAAAATTTTATTGGTGGGTATATAATCTATAAAACTTGAAACAGAAAGTTGGTGCCAGTTCAGTCTCAACAAAGTGGAGGACACATTTGACCTTATCCCCCATTAGCACTTGCGTGATCGAGTTGTAAGTAGGTGACAAATGAACTTGTGGTCGTCCTATTTTTGTTCTTATTGCTTTTTGATTCTATTGGGCCGAAGGTTTGTCTTAAGAGAAGATACATGTGACGAGATTTCCTTTCAGTATTTTCTGTGATAACATGCTTATTTAATAAATATTCTATAATTATAATTTTATTTCTGAGCAAAATATTTAAAAATAAATTAGTAAATATTAATTAAATTATTATGCTCTCAAAGTTGCTGGAAAATAAATCTTCACAACTTCTTCATCTTGGACCAATTTTTTCTGTAATCGATTTCCGTTTGCCATTTATTCTTCCTTAATCCGGTATTCCATTTCTTCAGTTTGGGTTGTATTAAATATTATTTTTCTTTGGCCCGCGAACTAATTGGGTCTAAAGCTACAATCATCGGCCTCAATACGAACTTGAGTAACAAATCAAGGTATGTATTTTTTAACAAGCCCCAAAAGTGGGGTTGTGATGTTTTAACCTGAATTTTATGTAATTGGACCCAATTTATTTTAAATTTTTTGTTGTTTTCTAGAAGAACTCCATAGAATATAATAAATATTAAAAATATTTTTCTATTTATTTTTTTAACATTATTTTTTTCTATATTTTTATCTATTTCTAATAATGGTGATTTGTATCATATTACTTATAGATTAATTAATCTTTATTAAATTGATTTTAAATTTCTAGTAATTTTAATTATAAAACGTATATATAAAAAAAGTCTTGTAAGTATTTGTATTATTCATAAATAAAAATTATAAAAGAATAAAGTAATTGTATACACACATACACACAGACGTGTGTGTTTGCGTATACAAATTTTTTTTTTTTTTTTCTGATAAACAGTTGCAGTAAGAAATTGTTGCCCATGGAGAAGATTGAGAATACTTTCTACAAGATTCACTCCACAATGCTCTCCTTTCTTTCTATTGTAAGAATGAATATGACTAGGAGAAGAGATCTTTTTCTTTTTCCATTTTCATCTGTGCGTTAATGCACCATCACTAGATTACACATAATCGCTAGAGTTTCCCTTTAATATAATAAATAATATTAGTAATATAAATTATTTATATACAAATTGGCGTAAGTACGATAATATTAATTAAACAAAAATATAAATGTTAGTACAATTAACAAAGTAATGATTGGGGGCCGGGCCATCTAGCAATCATACTAATAAAATGTATGTATGTATTCATGAATAGTATATGAAGTGTTTGCCTACATCTTAACACCATTCTTTAATAATTTCTTTAAATTCTTCTAGTGGAGATGGAAAATTTTAACTCCTTATTAAGCCATTATGCAAATCATATTAGTGATGCAAGAAGGTAGATTAGGAAACTTATACGTACATCCAGTAAATCCTAATGGAAACCTCTAATGGGCATTATATATTATAATTGATCCAATAAGGCTATCGTTTATAAATGACGCATATACATAACTGAGGTGGTGCATGAGTTATTGCTCCAAATAAATCGAAGGATCTCACTGGGCAGGGCAAAATTTTCGTCATTTACAACAATATTAATCCATAATTGTGAATATAATGAACCACTTTTATGTAGGTTTTATAAACTAATTACGATTAGATAAAAAATTAAATAAAAATATTATTAAATATTAAATATAATCAAAACGAGAATAAATATAATTAATCTTCTAAATTATTAAAATATCAAAACAAATTATTTAGATCAATTACATTAACAGTTATAACTTAATTCCAGCTTCCCTTTATGAGAAACATCCACCACATGCGACAAATAAAGTACTGTCATTTAACATATATGCATAATGCTAGAGCAAGTGTACAATATTGAGATAGCTGGCTCTAAAATTATGATGGATTGAAGATGAATTAGGATTCAAATTCTTTTTATAAACTATTGTGTATAAACTGATGTGGTTCGATAATATTAATTCTCACTTAATTTATATCATTTACTATTATTAATTGCACAGATTTATATATTTTTTCATTAACTAATATTATTAGATTTTATCAGTTTCTATATATAAATTTGTACGAAGAGTTTGCGTCTCTAATACTGCTCATTTGAAAATTATTAGAAGTATTGTTGAAGGAATTTATATATGTAGACGATACGAGAAGCCCACAAAAGGGATATACAATCATTAATTAGCTAGATTCTTGTTAAAGACCTAGTTTGATTTTACATGCATTTAAAGTTGCGGACATATAATCTTATTGCAGATCTACAAAAATTAAAAGCAAAATACGAAAGTAGATATTGGGGGAATTTGGTAATAAAGAAAGCGTCGATCTACTCTTAAAGATGCGCAATTTAATAAGGTTCATATTCTTACGATGGAACGCCAAACTGCATAACATAACATACCACATACAAGAAATTAAGTCTCATCCTTTTTATTATTCTTTGTTTGATACTTATAATCGCAAGTGCTGCATGCTAGAGACTGAGCAATATTATATCCTCAAGAGACGAGATAAAGTATACTAAAGTCAAGGAAGTTCACCCTTCGTATTCTTGGTGTCCCCTATGACCGCCTGTATTGATGTAAGTGCAAGGAGAAGTACCAGAAGGTGGAACAGGAATTCTTTCTACAGAAGCAGACACCAAACACTTATCGCCCTACAGCTTTTCTGCTTTTGAGAGCCTAAATGCGACGGCAGACTTGGTGGTAAAAATTAACAAGATAAATAGCATCGCTCTCAGAGTTTTACGGAGATTTTCTCTGCTAAATTCCATTGTTGTTGTATAGAGAAGATATGGGTGATTTGGTTATCCTTTGGAATTGTGAATTTTACCGAAACTTAATCTTGGAGATTAATTAAGCTTGGAGCAAGAGTTCAGATGAACTACTCTCTCTAGCTGCTTTTTATATACACATGTCATATCCAATTTTATCCCCCTTTATAATTTTGAATTTTTAAATCTAAATATTTTAAAAAAAAAGAGAGAGAAAAAAAAACGAAAGACACGTTCAAAGAGATTTTTTTCTTTTTAATGTTCATGTTTGGAAAAATACACAGCCATTCGAATTTCAACCACAGCAACCGAAACACAACCACCAAATTGGACCTAAACGGTAAGCAAACTTTAAAAAAAAAAATAATTAAAAAAAATAACAGCAGCCACCTTCATTCATAAAGGCAAAAGAATTTTCGGGACTTGGCCACCGCACTTACTTTCCAACGTCAATATTGACCCAACCAAAGCCAGGGTCTAATTTCGCCATATTTGCATGATTTCGTAGATGCCGTTAGGTCACTTGCATGGATTATTGAAAAGGGAGTTGGCATGTATTTCGTGTGGGCATGGTTGTGTTTTTCATTAGTTTTTCATTGTGTTATTTGATTATTCAAGAAAGTTGAATATAATCATGGGTGAAAAAAATTAAACCAAAACTTATGAAAAACCAAAATTGTTGAGTTTGGTTTCTGGCTGCGAGTATCTTTCACCATGCAACCGTTTACACCCAGCACCGTACCACACACAAATCGGCTATGAGACGAGCAGATTCGCAAAGCAGAAAAGGAACTCTATCGCAATGGCAGAAACTCTAGAATCAACTCTGTAGCAGTCTCGGATTTAACCTGCAAACAGCCATGGATTATTCAAGTAGCCACGCTCATTCAACATGAGAAAACTACAGCAGCTTGGCCGTCGGTTATTTCTGCCAAGGAGAATGAGCTACTGTGCATGAGGGCGCGACGGACGCTTGGTTTTGAGGTAGTGGCCGAAGCTTCCTTGAATGTCCATGGTGACTGCACGCAGGAAGAAGGAATCCAACAATAGAACCTATATTTTTCCAACTTTAGGGAATTTACAATTTTGGCTAAAATCTGGAAATTTGATCAATTAAGCCCAAATATCAATTACCTCATTTTGTCATATGAGTCTTTAGGTTTTATTTAGTTTGCATTTAGATCCAAACTTTTTTTTTCGAATTTTACCAAATTTCTTAAAATTTTGTAATTTTGTTCTAGACTAATTTTAGTCCATAATAATTTTATAATTTTTTCTACAATTTAATCTTAAGTCATAATTATTTTAATTCTCTAACATTTGTGTGTCATTTTTTTCTTCTTTCTTTTCACATTTTTATCTTATGTTATAAAACAAACAATGATATATATAATTTGTTTGGGTATTTCATCAAGACCCAACCCAAAGGCCCAGGCTCACTATGCAGACATAACTCTCCCATGAATTTTTGAATACAACGACGTTTCGAAACCTCTTTCTGCGATAATAGAAGAGATAGGATTGTGTCGGGTGAACCGTCCAAGATCATTAATTCGGAGAATCTATCTTGAATTACTCACTGCAAATATATGCTCGGAGGAAATCCTTAACACCATCTATCCAAGACCCTGCCTCAGGGTATTCGATCAAGCATCTACTATGTACAATATTAGAGCCTCGGGGATATATATGACGTGAAATAGCATCTACGATACTATCGTATGATATCATCAAGGGCCCAGCACATCTCCAAAAGGAATATCAGAACTCAGAATCTCAGAGAATCAGGGCTCGGAGCCTCGGGGCACACATGACACGGTACAGTATCATGACAGTTACACCCCGCAATTCTTACGAAGAACTTTCAGGACACATCAGTCGGATAACGACACGTGTTTATAGGTATAAAATTTCATGATTTTAACATAATTAAATCCAGGAATAAAGGTAAGTAGGCACTACCTTTTTGAGAGAGAATATTCACTCACACATACCTGATAGAGTGATATACAGAGACACACATGAGAGAACATCTATCTGAATTTTTCTCTGATTCTCTCACTGCTCTCTTTACTCTTACACACAAGAAAACCCCTTACTGACTTAAGCATCAGGGGATTTTCGTCGAGAAATCGGCTTTACCCTTAAGATTTTACTGTTTTGCAGCACACAGAACTAGAGACCAAGGAAGAAGACAAGCTGGTGCTGGAGGTTGAAGACGAATACAACATTCTGCATCAATATTTGACGTCGTCTGTGGGAAATCTTGAACAAAAAGCTAAAAAATAATCAACTCTATTGAAGATGACGAACATCAATGGTTATTCAACCAGAAGACACTTAACAGAATAAAGAAATATGGATGGAGACTCCATTGATGCTACTGCTGTAGCAGATGAAGCTCACAACACCCTGCATGAGATTCTGGAGCATGAGAGCTTCAAATCTAATGCAGGTGAACCTTCTATTCGTAGAGCACACTATGCAAGGGAAACTGATGAGACGAGCCATTTGCTGTAATTACTCCAGGACAGTGAATAATGGCATGTAAAAAGGACTAGCAGATACAAATATGGGTCTAAGAAATGACGGAGATGAAAAAGATAATACAAATAAGCATGGTGGGTACAAAGGTACTAGATGAAACCATGGAGAGTAGTACTCCCCGATCAGAAGCCATAGCAAAGAACGATGAAAGGGTAAGAAGGAAGGCCTCAACTAAAAGGTATATAGCTGTGGAGAAGGAAAAGAACAAGGCTATTGAGGAGCCTCACTCAAAGAAAGTGGAAGGTAGGGAGGAAAATCTGCCTTCCCATGTCTATGAGAGACATTACCATAAATCTACACGAGTGTCCAGAGCCTAGAAGCAGTTTATGAGAAACCGAATGAAACTAGCTTACCCCCTAGTGATTTTAGAGAAGAGGCAGAAGAAGAAACGTGAAGCTTTCTGGCACAGATATTCATACCAGAAGGAGGATTACGAGACTGTCACTAAGGAGAAAGATGTGGAGGCCTTGGTGAGAAAAGTGATGGAAAAGATGAATAGCGAGAAAGTGCGCCCTCAAGGTGAACCTACTGAGTTTATACAACATACCGGACCATAATCGAAGTCACCCTTTGTCTCTAAACTTTAGGCCAAATTTTACCTCGAAAATATAAGATGCCCTAGATTACCCAATTTTTTAAGAAGACAGACCTATCATTACACATAGATTTCTTTCATAAAATGATGCTTGTCCAGGGCCTGAGCGAAGATCAAATGTGTCGTTTATTCCCATTGACTCTAGAAGGCCAAGCAAGAAAATAGTTTATAGGTTTGACTCCAGGAAGCATCCAAGACTTCGGGCAGTTGTATAATGTGTTTATCAATGAGTTTTGAGGAGCAGTTTTTAGTATTAAGACTCTGAGTTCCTTGTTATTCCTAAAACAAAGGAATGGTGAAAGTCTTAGGAGCTTTGCCAAGAGGTATCACGAGGAAGTGCTTGAGTTTGGAGCATTTCATCATCTTTTGGCATTGGAAGGGTTGGACAGGGACTGAAAATAGATAGGGCTTGGTATTCTATATATAAGTCTTCGATGAATACATATAAAGCTACTCAGAGAAAATTACTTGATGAGATTGAAGTTGAGAATCAGGTAATGTTGAAAATGAAGGAGGAGAAATCAGTGGGTATTCTTCCGAGAGATAATAATCGGTTCAAGAATCTCGATAATAAGAGATGGAAAAATGACAAAAGAAAGTTCTCTGAGGTGAACCGTGAGAGAGACTGAGCCCCAGAGTATTACCAAAATGACAGACGCAGGGAACAACCTTATACAAGGGAAAGAAGATCGCCTCGGAGAGTTGATCCGAGGCGAGTAGCTCAGTTCGAAGAGAAGAGAAAGTTCACTCCTCTGAATGCGCCCCTTTCTCAGATTTTAGAGGAAGTGAAGAGGTGGGGAACCCTTTTGTTAGATCCCGATCCGATCAGAGCCAAGCCAATAGGGAAAACGAAGAGCAGATTCTGTGAGTTCCACCAAGATATGGGAAATTTGACAGATGCTTGTTACGATTTGCAAAATCAAATCAAAGTTCTGATCAGAAATAATTACCTAATTGAATTCGTGGCTCAAAATGAGAGGGAGTTTAGAATCCGAGGCAGGCTCAAAGGCACAATGATACGATGGTAATTATAAGAGGCTCCACGTTGGTTGAAAACTCAAACAGATCTTGAAAAAATTATTCGCGATACTCTCTTTCGAGCGTAAACATTGAATCGCATGTGATGAATATACATGCAGAAAAGAGGTCAAAGGTGACCTCGGTCCCAATATTATTCACGGATGAAGATGAATGTGGAGTTCATTACCCATATGATGATGATTTAGTCGTTATATTGATGGTGATGACTTCTCAGGTTGGCAAAATATTGATTAACACAAGAAGTTCTACCGATATCATTTTCAAGGAGACCTTGGGCATTGAGGATGTAAGATTAAAGCCTGCTAAGACCACTCTACACGGGTTTGGGAAGTTATGTGTATATCCCCTGGGAACAGTATAATTATCGGTGATAATGGGTGACAAGCCATACCAGAAGACCACTATAGTAGAATTCTAGGTTGTGGATCTGAAGATGCCATATTCCATGATCTTGGGGAGGTCATTTCTCTGATCCACAAAAGTAGTGGAAAGTGTTTACTACCTGAAGTTGAAGTTTAGAGCAGGAGATGGAATCAGAATCATAAGAGGAAATCAGAGAGAGGCCTGATCCTGCTTTGCCACTACTTCAAGGAATTCCTACTGCATTTACAATTGTCCACTAGAGAAAACAGCTCTGGAACATGTAGAAGGTGATCGACAGGTAGAGTCATTAAAAGATGTGGATGAGAAGGTGTGCCAATTTAAGAAGTTATCATCCGTCGAGCCAACTGAAGAAATAGAGTCAATGGTTATGGATGATAAACAGCCCGAGAGAATTGTGAGAATCAGGTCTAACTTGACTCCGAGCACAAAGCATCATTGATTGAAGTATTAAGATAGAATGCTGATGTATTTGTCTAATTCTACGATGATATGCCAAGGATTAGTGCTCGGGTTATCTCACATCGATTGACCATAAATCCGAGTTTTAAACCCATGGCCCAGAAGAGGCGAACATTTAAAGTCGAAAGGAGGGAGACTATCAAGACAGAAGTTGATAAGCTTCTGAAAGTGGGGTTTATCCGAGAAGTCCAATACCCTGAGTTGATTGCCAATGTAGTGATGGTGAAGAAGTCTAATGGAAAATGGAGAATGTGTGTAGAGTTCACTGATCTAAACAAAGCATGCCCAAAGATAGTTTTCCACTGCTGAAGATTGATCAACTGGTGGATGCCACAGCAGGTCATGAACTTCTCAGTTTTATGGATGCTTTCTCGAGGTATAATCAGATCAGAATGCATGAATCCGACCAGGACAAGACAACATTCGTCACTAACCAGGGCCTGTATTGTTATACAGTTATGCCCTTTGGACTAAATAATGCAAGGGCGATATTTCAGAGGCTAGTTAACAAGGTTTTTAAACCTTTGATCGGGTCGTATGGAAGTATATGTAGATGACATGATCACAAAATCTGTAAAGGCCTTGGACCATGCCAAACATCTGGAGGAAACCTTCTCTTACATGAGGAGGAACAATATGAAACTAAATCCCCAGAAATGTTCATTTTGAGTTGGAGCTGAAAAGTTTCTCGGGTATATGATCAGTGAACGGAGGATTGAGGCCAATCTATAAAAAGTCAAATTTATCCTAAATTTGAAGCCCCGAGTACAATAAAAGAGTTACAGAGTTTGACAGGAAGACTGGTGGCCCTGAGCAGATTTGTTTCAAAAGCTACTGACAAGTGTTTTCCTTTCTTTCAGATGATGAGAAAAGGAAAAAGATTGGAGTAGGACAAGAACTGTGATAGAAGTTTTCGAGAGCTCAAAGAGTACTTAGCTCATGTTCCCCACCTAGTTAGCCCAATCAAATGGGACATTTTACAATTGTATTTGGCAGTCAATAAGCACTTTGTGAACCCTATTCTTTTGAAAAAAGACGATGAGAAGGTGCAAAGGCATGTTTATTACACGAGTAAATCTTTGTTGGATGCCGAGACAAGATATACTCCAGTAGAAAAGTTTGCTCTCTCACTTGTCACTACTGTCAGAAAATTACGCCCTTATTTTCAGGCACATCAGATAGTTGTGATGATAGATCAACCCCTGAGATAAATTCTTCATAAACCTGATTTATCAGGAAGATTAGTAAAGTGGTCTGTTAAACTCAGTGAGTATGATATAGATTATCAGTCTTGAAAAGCTATTAAGGGATAAGCTCTAGCAAACTTTGTTGTAGAACTGACGGTCTCGAAACAGATAACCGTATTACAGATCTCGAATATCGATAACAACTAAGTCGAGAACAGTACACCCGACCCTAGGGTTTCAGAGGATATTTGACAACTGCATGTTAACGGAGCATCAAACCTTCAAGGAGGTGGAGATGGAATAATTCTAAGGAGACCTGATGAAGAAGAGGTCATGTACACTCTACGGTTTTATTTCAAAGTAACCAACAATAAAGTAGAATATAAAGTACTGATCAATGGAATCAAATTAGCTCAAGCGTTAGGAAACCTGAATTTAATCATAAATAGTGATTCACAGTTGATTGTCAATCAGATTAACGGGCAGTTTCAGCTCGGGAGGATAACATATAGGCTTATCTGACCTTAGTTAAAAAATTAATAGGGTCATTCTAAAATATAACAGTGAAGTAAAACTCTCGAGTAGAAAATTTCAGAGCCGATTCTCTAACAAAATTGGCCTCGGTGCTCAAAGAAAAAGCTCTGACCTCGGTACCAACCGAGATCCTAACATAAAAGAGTGTAGATTTGAAAGAAAATTTTGTTGCTGCCATGCAGGAGATTCCTAACCCAAAGTGGATGAAGGAACTGAAGTTATACATTTAGAATGGAGAACTATCAGCCGATAAAAGTGAAGTGAGGAAGATAAAAAAACAGATCAGCCAAATATACTGTTATTGTTAATGTACTCTATAACCATAGTTTTAGCTTATCATATTTGAAATGTCTAAGACCAGATGAGGCTGATAAAATTCTCGAAGAAATCCATAATGGAACCTGTGAAAGTTATGGAGGGGCTCATTCTTTGATGTATAAAATTATTCGACAAGGATACTATTAACCAATAATCTCGCAGAATGCTTCTTGGTTGGTTAAATCTTGTCATGAATGTCATATCTATGGAGATATTCTGAGACAGCCCCCGGAAGAGCTCACTTATCTTTCGAGTTCTTAACCTTGCTCACAATGGGGTCTAGATTTGATTATACCACTGTCGACTGCCCGAGCCAACACCAAGTATGCGATTGTGGCAATAGATTATTTCACAAAATGGGTGGAAATAAAGCCACTCTCCAATATAAAAGAAAAGAAGATAACAACTTTCATAAAAGAGAATGTGATATACAGTTTCAAAATCCCACAAGTTTTGGTAGTTGACAATGAAAAGCAATTTGACAATGCCAAGTTCAGGGAATTCTGCTCGGATTTCTATGTTGACCTGAGGTTTGCTACCCCAACACATCCTCAAGCTAATGGACAAGTGAAAGCTACCAACAAAGTGGTCAAGAAGGCACTAAAGAAGAAGTTCGAAGAACATAAGAGAGTTTGGATTGACAAATTACCTGAAGTGCTCTAGGCCTACAGAATCACTCCCAAAACAGTAACAAGGGAATCTTCATTTTTGTTGGCTTTTGGATGTGAAACTATGATCCCGATCGAGATTGACATCCCAACTTTCCAAATTCAATGCTATGATGAAAATAAGAATGAGGCTAGCTGAAGACTAAAGTTGGATCTATTAGAAGTAAAAAGAGACGAGGCCATAATAACGAATATCAGCTCATCAATAAAAGGTGACTAGCTATTACAACCGAAAAATCAGACGCAGAACCTTTTAGAGAGAAGATCTAGTCCTCTGACGAGTAACTCTCAACACCAAGCTTTCAGGTGAAGGGGTGTTTGGAGTCAATTGAGAAGAACCATACAAAATCATTCGGTTACTCAGACCGAGAGTCTACAAACTGGAGACCCCGAATGGTATTCCAATCAGAAAACCTTGGAACACTGACAGATTAAAGCTATATTATCCTTGATCCAACCCTTTTAGACCAAACCCTCCGAGCCCACATCTAGCGTCTTAAACACTTATTCCATGAAGAATCTCAATTATGACTCTCTCTTTAGTACTCTCATTAGATCCGATTCTTATGTCAAGGCTGGTTGAATCTTTCAGTTGAAGACCTTATGCCAATAAGACCATGTCATCTCCATGCTAAGGATATTTGCAGCTTATGGAACCACGTCGCTCTAAGACCATATGGATCACATTGTTTGAGGTCAACTATTGGGATCACGTCATCCCTAGAAGACCTTATGCCAATGAGACTACGTCGTCTCTATACTAAGGATATTTATAGCTTATGGAACCATATTATTTTGAGGCCATATGGATCACATTGTTCGAGGCCAGTTGCTGGGACCACGTCGTCCCCAGAAGACCTTATGTCAATAAGACCACATCGTCTTCATACTAAAAATATTTGTAGCTTATGGAACCACGTCGTTCTAAGGCTATATGGATTACGTCGTCCTCTAGAAGACCTTATGCCAATGAGACCATGTCGTCTCCATACTAAGGATATTTATGGCCTATGGAATCACGTTGTTCCGAGATCATATGGACCACGTCATCTAAGGCCAGCTGTTGAGACCACGTCGTTCCCAGAAGATCTTATTTCAACGAGGCCACGTCGTCTCCGTGATAAGGATGTATATAGCTTAAGAAACTATGTCATTCCGAGGCTTTTTGGATTACAATATCCGAGGTCGATTATAAGGATTATGTCCCGATCTCAATGATATTAATAGGATCATATCATCCATGATCTGAGATCATGTTTCATGAACGGTTTGTTCTACATTCTGTTATGGATCATTAATTGGATAGACCTATTAATCTTATCTGTTATACATACACTTTATGTTAATAATTAATGAGATCACTAGTTTTGACATCATATTCTTGTTTTTTTGTGATGAGCTCATTTGTTATCTCAATCTTGCTGTATACTATCCAACCCGATACTATCACTTAATCGAAGTAATTAATAAATTCTTAAACATGGTCAACTTTCATGTTAGATATTTATATTGAGCTGGCCCCATATTTGATAAAAAATTTTCTAAGTTATTTGCTCGGTTAAGTGCTTTATTTAAAGTAACTTATTATCTCTTATTCTGTTCAAAGTTTATATAAGTGATCCGTATCAGTCAAATTTAAAGTTATCTGCATAAATGACTTCTGTTACTTGATCAGTTTGAAGTTTTTCTGAATATAAACAGATATTATTTCAAGAAAGAAAATTCTATCTAAGTAGAAGTTCAATTCAAAGGAATCATATTATATTAAAATACTCAACTCATACAAAATGAGGACATATCATTACTACAAAATTATTCGAGCTTAATTCTCTTTATTTACAACTTCTGGATTCTCGGATGATTTAGGCTTGGGATTCTCCGTGGGATCTGCAAGCTGGCTAATGAGAGGCTGCTCTATTATTGAAGGATGATCGACATGGGTTGTCTTGGCTACAATATTTGAGGCAGGGACTTCTTTATTTGCCTCTGAATCGGGGAATTCAAAAACTGGCATCTCTCACCCCAATGCCTCATACAACCATCCGAGATCGAGGTGAGGGTATTTTTATTTGAAGGTCAGGTCAATAGCCTGATCCATATTAGCCTCATCTTTAGCCTCGACGGTTGTCACTGTCTCCTTAATCCTCTGAGGCTCCCCGGCTGATTGCTTCCTTAGGATTTCTATCTCTAATTGTTGAAGTGCTATCCGAGACTTTAAGTTAGCATTTTCAAGACTTAGTCCAAAATACACGGATTCCAAGAAAGTAATCCAGAGCTCTAACTCTTCTTTCTCTTTTTCCCACGCCGACTTCTTGGCCTCTCACTGGGTTCTCTCAAAGGGTAGAAAAGCCTCGGCCTTCTCCTATTGTTTGACAGCAAAGGCATTCTCCTTCTCAAGTTTCTTTATCTTTTTTGTCTCATCTTTCTGAGCCTCCTATTGCTGTTTCATCTGATAACATGCTTGTGAATAAAGCAAATTATCAACAAATTATGAAAGGATAGTTTTCAAAAATAAAGTATTAAACTTACCCACAAACCCCATATGTACATGAACTCTATGGCATTTGAGTCCTTCATACCGTCCAGTCTTTGGGTAACACCAGGTGAAAGGTGCTTCGCAGTGTTATTAATGAGGTCTAGAAGGTGGGAAAAGTGTTTCTGTTTCCCCTTGTGTATATCATCTGGCCTCAGTTCTGGAATCTCTATTACCTCAAAAAAGTTCTCGGAGGGCGATTTTGAAGGACCCAACCCATCGATCTTCAATTTCTTTTGTCCTCGTTCAATTAGAGGGTCTTCTCTAGCCTTCTTTTGTGGGAGATTTTCTTTCATCACCCCTTTTCCCTTGTCCAAAACAACAATGGGGCTGACTCAGATCCTGATTCCCAGGGTACGAGACCCTGTTTTCTCCTCCTCACAACAACCCCCCCTGTTTGGTTGCTACTTTTGGGGGTGGGGGGGTGGGGGGGTGGTGTTTGCTTAGAAGTTTCTGCTTGCTTCTTCCCTGCAAGCTTGCTCAGAGAATATAATGCAGACGATTTTTCTAACATTGTGATTTCTGAAAAAATAATGAACAGAAGAGTTAGCCACTGTTATAATAAGAACATATATCCTGGACTTATAATTTTATATGAAAGATATTTACTCTAAGCAAAATTCATTTTTTGAAGATTTACGAACTCTTTACTCGAGTAGGTTTTCACTAGACCTGAGGCCAAGAGGTTTAAATCAGAGAGCAAAGATTTCTGATTTGACGATTGAGATTTGGTCTGCCTAATGGTTTCTAAACTACGAGGACTCAGTTCTTTCTTCCTTGTCTATGTCAAGGCTTCACAAAAAGTTATCAAGACAGGGAGATGTGGCTCGGAGTTCCAATTATCACCTATGAAGAACCATTTATTCTTCTAATCCTTATTGCAGGTGGGGTTTCCTTTGATTGGATTAGGCTTTTGAGGCCTTGCCTAGAGGTAATACCATACAGGGTTCTTCTCAGGGTTTTTCTTGAGCATAAATAGATGCTATAGTTCTTTCATAGAGGGGGTGAGTCTGTTATTTGTCCCCATAAAATAAACAACCTCGCAAGTGTTCTCCAGCCATTCAAATTAAGCTAGTAAGGGGCTATCCTCATCATCGTAAGGACCCGATAGAAGTAAGCTTGCAATGGTAACCTAACCCCTAGGTAAAACAACTCTTCATTAAAAGCAACTTCACCCTCAGGAGGGTTACTTGGACTTTCATTAGCCTCGGGGGTTTAGAGATAAATATCTTCGAAAATCCCAAAGAGAGTTGTGTAAGCCTCAAGGTGAGTTTCCATGACCATAGAGGTTGAACCAATCCTGTTCGTATGGAGACCAAACCTTTGATATTGGTGTCGGACTAGCCACCAATTTCAGACCTCCTCCTAAGTTGTCTCTCCCAGAAACAGCCTCGGGTGTGGTTGAGGAGCTGAAGCAGAAGCCATTTCTGTCCAGAAAAATAAAAAGGAAAAGGTCAATAAGGCTGTTCGGGGATCATCGACAATTCTAAAAGTCTCCTATTATTACCGAGATCACTACATTCTATCATCTAGAGCCAAGACAACAATAGAGACTATGTTTTTCCATAGATATATTACTAATGATTCTGACCTAATATTCTATATATCTATAGGTTTCGGATGCCTATAAGAGGCCACTAAATCATTCTAACAAGTTTTAACATGCATTCTATTTTGTCTAAGCATGTATTCACAATGTAAAAAAAGTTACAGTAAAATATTAATAGGCAAGGATGCATGAGGAACTTATCGAATGTTTTGAAAAAGAGATTTGAAGCGAAAGTTCTCAGAGATTCAGTTGAAAGTTGTGAACGAAAGATTGATGAAGATCATCAAGAAATTTTGAGAAGTGCTCTGAATGCTTTGTTACAGATGATAACAAAGAGAGAGAAAAGTAGATTTCAAAGAAGGAGGGGGTATTTATAGAGACAAATGGGAGAGAAGATCAGAAAAACCTTAACCGTCGTATCAAATTCGACGGATAGGGAGATGCCACGTCATTCGAATCTGAAACACCAAGAGTCATATCTCTTCAAATTTGAATTCAAATGGGGCCTACCTCTTCATATGAATTATTACGATTCGGATATCTCGATCTTTCAGTCTTATCTTTTAATGGGGAGATGCCACGTTGATGATGATTACATTTTTGAAAAGTTTAACTTAAAGATGACAACAGTAGAAATGACGTGACGTGATAGTCAAGCAGCAGTTATTAAGTTTTTAATTAAAAACTAAGCAACTTAATATTTGGGTATTTTCACTGAGGTCCAGCCCAAAGGCCTAGGCCCACCATGCAGACATAACTCTCCTATGAATCTTTGAATATGACGATGTTCCGATACTTCTTCCTACGATAATAGAAGTGATAAGATCATGTCGGAGCCATTAATTCAGAGAATCTATCTTGAATTACTCATTGCAAATATATGCTTGGAAGAAATCCTCAACATCACCTATCCGAGACCCCGCCTCGGGGTATTCGATTAAGCATCTACTATATATGATATTGGAGCCTTAGGGATATAAGTGACGTGGAACAACATCTACGATACTAACGTATGATATCATCAAAGGCCTAGCACATCTCCAGAAGGAATATCAAGACTCGAAACCTCAGGGAATTAGGGCCCGGAGTCTCAGGGTACACGTGGCACGATACAATATCACAACAGTTACACCCCACGATTCCCGCAATAAACTTTCAGGGCACGTCAGTCGGATAACGACATGTGTCCATAGGTACAGAATTCCATGATTTCAATATAACTGAATTCAGGAATAAAGGTAGGTACACACTACCTTTTTGAGAGAGAATATTTACTCACACACACCTGACAGAGTGATATACAGAGACACATGAGAGAACATCTATATGAATTTTTCTCTTATTCTCTCACTACTTTCTTCACTCTCACACACAAGTAAAACCCTTAGTGACTTAAGTATTGGAGGGTTTTTACTGGAAAATCGACTTTACCCTTGAGATTTTACTGTTTTACAGTACACATAATCAGATACCAAGAAAGAAGACAAATTAGTGCTAGAGGTTAAAGACAAATACAACATCCTGCACCAGTATAATTTATTTTCTTTTCAAATTTTAACAAATTGCTTAAATCTTTGTGATTTAGTTTTATGCCATTTTTAGTTAACAAAAAAAAAACTTCATAAGTTCTTTCAATTTAATCCTAGTCATTGTTATTTTAATATATTTTTTTAGTTATTTGTTTATTATCTCTTTTTTGTTTTAATTTAATTTAATTTATTTATTTTTCTAAAATAATAGAATTTAAATCCTAATTAATTTAGAAAAAACTTGTAAAATTTTCAAATATAAGAAGGATCGAGCTCTTTATTGATTCTCCTTCTTTTGATCAAAATTCTAATTAAATTAATTTTTAAAAATTTTTTTTAATAAATCATAAACATTAAGATGAACCGAATATCCTGTTAACTTTTCTTCTCTTAGTTAGAATCTTAATTAAATTATTTTTTTTTAAATTCTTAATAATAAATATCAAGGTAAACTGAATATTCTGTTGACTCTCTTTTTTTTTTAATCAAAACCCTTAAAACAAATTTTTCTAAAATTTTAATAATTAATCAACATAAAAACAGACTAAATATGCTATTGGTTCTCATTCTTTTAATTAAAATCTTAATTAATCAAATAATAAAAAATAAAATTAAAATATTTTTTAATAATTATTTAACGAAAATGCTTAACACCTTTTTCAAGTTTACCTAATCCTCGATCTCAAAATCTCGTTAAGATAATCAATCCTACCATTATTTAGATAAATAACAACTCCAAAAACTATCTGAACTTTTGGATTACGTCAACAACAACATATAAAGTACTCCACTCAACAAAAATCTATATAATAATCTTTTTTAGGTTTGTAGGCTAATATTTCTTGACAAACTTTCAAGCCTTAATACTTTTTAAGGAAGAAATGATGACGAAGTCTTTCTCATTTGGATTCAAAGCGATGCTACAACTTACCTAATTATGGCTTTCTCTTTCATTGTTTTTTTCCAGTCAGGAATGGTAAACATATTTGTTTCTAATTTAAATACAAAATAATATATATACTTTTACTTTTTTCTAAAAATTGAAAAAAAATATATATATAGAATATTGTTTTATATCCTAGAATAATTAATCAAATGAAAATTTATATATAATATTTTTTTATGGAAAATAGCAAGTTAATCTAGAAATTTACAGTTCATCTCAAACTATCTTTACCTTATAACTCTTTAATTAATATTTTTATTCTACGAATATACTTTACTTTAATTTACAGAAGGTATAATTTATGAAAGGAAATAAGTTCGTATATATTTTATGTAACAAATTCTCTGAACAGTAATTAACTCAAACTTTTTATCCAAAAAATCTAAGATATGATAGCATTATACAAGATTGGTACCTTGGTGTATTCTCTAAGACTGGTACCAGGATAATTTTTGAGTTTTGATTCATCATCATTTGGATACTTCCTATATTTTAAATTGATTAAATTTTGATTAAGAAACTTTCTATTGATAATAAATAAAAATTGATGAAGAGATAAAGTGTTATAGACTATATCGCTTGCGATAAAGGTCGTAGCATATATAGTTCCTATATAATTGAATCTTGATTGCTTCCATAAAACAGAGTGCACCAGCTTGATGAATTTTTTTACCTCTGCATGGCGAATATAAAACTAGTTCGTCCATGGGCTTCAGACCATAAACAAAGCCTAGCTCTCTTCCTCTAGTTTGAAAACAAGCGGGCGTGATCTCTTCTGGGCTCGCAACTTGATCAAAGAGGGTGCTATTTTGAAGCAAAGGTGTTTTTTAATTTTTTTTTGAAAGAATAATTCCATTACTACAAAATCAACACAAGCCAGCAATCTCTGGAAGAATATCCTCCAACTAAATTACCAAGTCATTATAACTAATTGCTTACTTGGCTAGATTATGTGCCTAGAAGCTCTGGGAGTATATTAAACTTTTGGCCTCTCCCATTTTTCCCGTCAGCTGTTGAACGTCAGTAACCACGCAAAAATTTTCTTCATGCCACTCAAACTGCCATTTACCAAGCCAACAACATTCATGGAATCTGATTCAATTAACAGTGGAGTCAAGATAGATTCAAAGCAATTTGGGCACCAAATCGCATGACCTCTGCTTCAACAAAACATCCTGTTTGGGGTAAAAATCAAGCCATTGTTACAGGCAGGACCTCGTCAACCTCACGTTAGCATCCGATGTCAATGACAAGATACTAATGTCTACGTCGAAAATAAATTACGTTATCGGCACCAACAAATGCACAAGTGCAAGTTACTTGGAGAAATAAATCCCATTACTAACTCAAAGGTCATGACACCAGTGCTACCAGGAGTTAACAAGTTTCACGTGCACGGGAAACAAATCCTGTAGCCAACCCAAAGGCTGTAATGCTGAACACAACATGAGGGGTACCTAGCTATCTTGCTATAGGTCATATCACCCCTAACTTCCACCAGGATTAATGGCATAATTTTGAGGCCACCGAAGGTGGAAAAACATAACAACCAAGCCGAAATAATGGCCTCAGCAATCATATCAAATCTAACTCATAAACAGAGACAATAAAAAGGACTACACCTGGACCTTAAGGTCAATGTAAAACTATCATATTACATTTAATGTTTAGTGTTGCATTAGTTACTGTCTAGATAATCATTATATAGTAACTCATTATTTGATGCCAACACGCAACTCTTCTAACAAATGTCAATTCTATCATATCCGTGATTGTACCACAAGAATAAATTTGTAACTTTACCGCATTTTCTATTCATGCTTTTGTATCCGACGTACATTATCGATATTCTATCCGCCTACTTTTGGATATATTCGATATTTAAGTTGATTAAAAAGGGTTTATGTGAATGTATGTTGGGACCCCGCTTGTGATTTTCAATTCTGGAAGGGACTTAAATAGAAAACTCTATTTTTGGTAAGTTCGATCGACCGAATAGGTAGTTCGTTCGACCGAAGTATTGATTCGTTCGACCGGACTTCGTTTCGTTCGACCGGCAATTTGCAAACTCTCTGACTACTGTTGACGCCAAGGGATTCGGTCAACCGAAATGCTATTCGTTCTATCGAAGGGGTGGTTCGCTCGATCGAATCGACGCGAAATGACAATTTTACCCTTTCCTGGAAGCTTCCTCCTTAAGGGAACTTAAGGGCAAAATGGTAATTTCATCCTTTTTCTATAAAAGGGGGTCAAGGGGTCAAAATTTTTGGGGTTTCTTCTCTTTTCTTTCTTCCTTCGCTCCCTTATGTTCTTCCTTCTATTCTCTCCATGTCCCACCCGAATCTTTGTCCAAATTTCGATTTCTTTTCGCAGACGAACCCCATTCCACGCGTCTATCATGCTGGGAACATCAATTTGGCGATAAAGGTGCGGATTCATGAGTGGCTACCTAGGGTTTCGAGAAGAGAAATTAGGGTTTTTCGAGATAGAGGCGGAATCGGAGTAAACCGACCACACCACGAGGCTCGTAGCATCGTTTATAGTTTATCTGCATGTTTATTTCGTAATTTTAAGCATTTTAATTCGTATGGATTTTGTATCGATTTTCTTAGATTTATTGCGTATATTTTAGTTTTTATGTGACATGTGGATTGTAGAGAAGTCGTAGGAAGCTAGAAATGTAAATTCAGAGATTTTGGTAAATGTGAACAGTAACTTCGGTTACTGTTCCAACAAGTGGATGGGGCCCACTGATCAGAATCTCGTTTATTGATCGGAATATGTTAGTTTGAACGTAATGTGGGTCCCTAACAATAAGAATTTGGTAATTCGAGGTTTAATGAGGATTTTAGATTTTGTCGCGCATTGGTTCGACGTCAGAACTCGGAGTTAGTATGCATTTCATGCATTCACCTTCATATGCATATTTAGAACGCGTATTGATAATAATGTTATGTGTATGGTTAGGCGACGGTTCGAGATCGAGGTACTCGTGTGAGTCGCAGAGGAACGAGGGGAATTAGGGAGTGTGTACCCTCCCTATACAGTGAGTGGACTCTATTTTGGTTTTATTTATTTATTTAAACCTTATTTTATAAATACATGATGAAATGTGAATATAATATAAACGTTTCGCTTTATGTTTTGTTATCTGCTTTTATATTGGATTCAAAATGATATATATATGTTTTTATATGACGGTATGGCCAGTGGGCCAGAACTTTACTGGTTTAATGATATTGATGCGGCCTATGGGCCAAACTTGTATTTGTTTTATGATATTGCGGCCATTGGGCCATGTTTTGTGTTTATGATGATGATTTGGTCTTTGATCCGTGTTTTATGTTTTGGTTTATGGCCATCGAGTTGGTTTTATTTGATATATTGATGATGTGACCCTTGGGCCGGATTGTGGTTTTGACTGTGATTGATGGCCATGTTGGCCTGTTTACATTATGTTGAGATGATGGCCATGAGAGGCCTGTATTAGATATATTGGTGATAACGGCCTTGTGAGTTGGTTGTTGACTGTAGCTACAGGGTGGTAGCCTGGGGGAGAGTTCACTGTGATGTGATCCCCAGGTGAGTGTGATGTGGTAGCCTAGGGTTGACCTGGGAGAGAGGTCACCTAGGTGAGTGGAGACTGCATAGGTGGACCGTTATTTGATCATGGTAGTTGTGGTGTTGTGATATTGTGATGGGATTTATCTACCTATGAGTCTCGTCGAGGACAGTCACGGTTGTCACCACGTGACTACTCGAGGCGAATGTCAGTGGTGGGCTTGTTTTATGAAAATAAACGGTGCATTATTTTCTTTTGTGCATCTAAAAGAATATTTTTAAATAGCATGTTTTCCTGCATACAAAACCCACTGACGGTCTCGGAACACCCACGGCTAGAGTAGTCGCCGGGAATGGGAGCCTGCCCAATGATTTTATAATATGGTTTTGAAAATATTTAAAATAAAGAAAGTTCCTTCTGATTTATTAGTTTTCCAATTGTAATTTCACCTATGGTTTACTCGGTGTATGAGTATGTGTGTTTTTATTTAGTTCACTCACGGAGTATACGTTTGTATACTCACCCTCCCCTCATATTCCAGTTTCAGGACAAGCGATAGGTTAAGCTTGGGGGGGTGATTGCTCCAGGAACTTGAAGGCTTAGGTATAGCTACATCGACTCACTCTGTCGTTCTTAGTCCACTAGTAGTCATTATTGTTCTTTTTATTTATAAAATTGTTATGAACGACAAACAAATTTATAATAAATATTTAAACTTGTTTTGGGGATGGAGACCCCCATGAATTTTAATAGGATGAATGTTTTATCTATTTTGTGTACATTGAACATATTGGAAGTGTTTGTGGCTTTGTTTACATACATTTGGAGTTTGAGTGTTAGGTTGGTTTGATATTGGAAGTGTTTTGAACAGGTTTTTATGAATGTCTTACAGGCTTACAGGGGGTATTCTGTGTGATTGAGTACACCTTGGAGGTCTGTGGCAGTTGTCACACGTGGGACTCATGTGTTGGGGTGTGACAGCTTTTGTGGTATCAGAG
>JAVXUL010114671.1:0-17656 GCA_035590515.1 Trichilia minutiflora
TGGATTCTGATTATGCTGGTGATTTGGATAAACGGAGATCAACTACTGGTTATGTATTCACTCTTGCGAGAGCACCAATGAGTTGAAAATCTACCTTGCAGTTTACAGTTGCTTTTTCTACCATAGAGGCAGAGTATATGACAATTACAGAGACCGTGAAGGAAGGCATTTGGTTATAAGGATTACTGGAAGAATTGGGAGTTGGTCAGAAGGAGCTGAGTATTTATTCTGACAGTCAAAGTGTCATTCATTTGGTGAAGAATCCAGTATTCCATTTTCGCACCAAGCATATAGATATCAGATATCACTTTATGCGGGAAATTGTTGAAGAAGGAATGATACTATTTCAGAAGATTGAGACTACTGAGAATCCTGCAGACATATTAACTAAGGTGGTGACAGTGATCAAGTTCAACCATTGTTTGGACTTGATTAACATCCTCAGAATTTGATTGCGCCATCTGACACATTTAGGAGCGTCACAGAAGTTTGTCCAAGATATGATGAAGACAGAAGATTGGGATTGGGATTGGGATAAATTGCCAAGGTGGAGATTTGTGAGAATGTCAATATATCCCACATCCTACATCGCTTGGTTAATGTTTTGTTGGTTTCTCTTTGGTTTATAAAAAAAAGTCATATGTTGATTTATTTGTGTGTCTAAATTGGAAGCTCAATAGAAGTTTAAGCCCAACCAAGTCTTCATTTGTGTGGTCCTTTTTCAAAAGGACCCTTGGGGTTTTTTCAATAAAGCTCCTTAATATTAAATATCTTTGATTTTGATTTGTATCTTTTGAGTAATTACATTGTGATCCAGAAGAAGTTGTAAAGTTATAAAATTGAAGATAGTGGATTCTATGTGACGTCTGAGGACGTAAGTATTTATACCGAACCTCGTTAAACTTTGTGTTTTGTCTATTTGTCCCATTTATTTACTTTAAATTATATTTAATTAGCTAGTAGAATACTCATTGTTATTATTTGGGAATTCCATATGATTGCTTAGTTAGGGAATTCCATATTTTTGCTGTGTTAACAACAAGTAGTAAAATTTTAAGTATCCAACAAATAGTAGCAGATCTTATTCAAAACACAACAATATTCCGTATAAATCCTTCGCGATCCAACAACCTATCAAGTCACTTTTTAAAATTATGTAATATTATGAAAATAAAGCACAGTACAAGAGACAAGATCGGAATGTATTGTTAGCAAGTTATCACGACAATTTTAAAAGAGGATATACTTCGTTGTCCATAATAGGAAATTCAAAAGCTGATCTCGTTAGTATTTGAATTCCCTAGTTCCATTCTTCAGGTGTCTTTTTGTAAACCATGGCTCGTCCAGTGGTAATGAGTGCAATCATTAAACCACCACACTCGTTCGCCACAATTCTGGATAGCTCAGGAATTTGAGAATTACTGTCTGACGGGGCTCGAACCCACAGCTTCCGCCTTGACAGCAGGGAGGTGCTCTGACCAATTGAACTATAATCGCTTAAATTAAATGCACAATATACATATTCTTATATGATTTCATTCAACCATTTCTATCTAAATAAAAATGGCCATGTTGTATCGGAGACGCGAATGATGTCCACGTGAGTATACACTTTAGTGAGAGTATCACAGATGTCCTTTCGTTATTGCCAATAATTCATTTTTCAATGGAAAAACGAGTCTTTTTAAACATAAAAATAAGGAATTATATAAATACCAAATTGGAAGTGGTAGTTTTCAGATTTGAAAGAGCGTCACCCACTTTAGTTAAATCGAATGATTCCGAAAGTCATCCAATAATAATACAAATATCTTTCTGATCAAAATCTTGAAGATGAGATCTAATCTTTTTCTGATATGGACTTGAATCTTCCAAGTCGCAAATCTTTAGACACCATTGCCCGTATCATAACATCAAAATCTTTATCCATGTAGAGAAATTTGCTGTTGATAGGAGCTAATATAGTAGTTTTTCCTACTCCCCCATCTCATATAGGCCCATGATTCCCACATCTTCTTTTCTAATGCATCTCCATACCTTATTGAATGTTGATTGCTGACTCACTATTGTTGGTTCATTAGATATTTCATCCACTGGTTCAGGAGTTATCTCAGACACGTCCATAATTCTTCTTCATCCATAAAGAGTCTAAAACTTTCAGCATTTTAGCCACTCTTTTTTCCGAACTCGTTGCTTGACTTAGCAGCCTCCAAGACATAATTTCTCCATCTCTTGGGATTTCAGGATTTCTAATTCATTGACTTCAGATTCAACAGCTTATACCTGAAGAGCCACCCTTGCATTTGGTCCAAGCGTTGCATTTGTTGTTGTTCAGCAACTTTTCATCACATCATTCCTTGCTTCAATTAGTTTTTACAATTGAATCTATAAGGCAACAAGATCATCTTTAAGCTCGCTCACTTTGTTTTATTAATAGTGCAATAAAGGGGCATCACTAGAGATTGAGAAGATGTTACCCATAGCTTGTATACTTAAGATCTCACTGAAAAGAGGAGGAAGATTTCATGATTGAATTGAATTTCTAAGTGATTGCTTGCCCTCTATCATCAAACGACAAAGGCTAAAAGTTACTGAACTAGGCAGAATATTCAAATTTAATTAGATGTAACCAAAGGCATAAAATAAAAGTATCTGAATCAGGCATTGTTACAGTTGCTTGCTTGTTGTGAATATAATTAATTAAATGACAACGTTCCATGCTTGCTTGACGTTAATTAAAACAGTTTGATCAACAATGTGCATACGGTTTATTAATTTTATCCATCAGCATAACATTTATGTAAAAGCTACGAGCTACGATGATACGAGTAATTTTAACAACGCGCCATATGCATGTGTGTCCAGAGCTCAACTCTTAGGTCTAGTTGTTTCTTCACTACAACTATTACTCATTATTTGGATGATAAATACTTATATCTATCAGCCGATGGTTTATTACTTACTTTTATTTCCTTGTGTTTCCATATTTTCATGCAACAAGAAATAAGGGGCAAATTATAGTGATAATCAGCCATTTGATTCTGATATTAAAAAAAAAATCATTTCATTCATTCATTCAACAGCTATAATACAAAAGCGGGTCCATTATTTCAGGATGGATTTATAGGATCTCCTATTCTATGCAATCAGTAAAACCATTACAAGCACACTGACAAACAAGAAGAAAACCGAGGCCATCATAAACAGTTTAGAAATTCTTCAATAATTTGAGTTGGAAAAAACCATGCAAAGTTTAGAAAGTGATTAGGTTCTGAATATAACTTTTGACTTTATGCTGAAACTGGTTCAGGGCTCAAATTTCTTTCTAGAGAATTTCTGAGCAAGGTATGGGCAAGTTTTGTCCTCATCAAAACTGTATAATGTTGCAAATGTCAACAAGAAACATCTCTTAATTTCTTTATTCATGTGTTTGCAATGTATTAAATAATTTTTTTTAAAAACAATATTACAGTTTATACTTTGGAAGATATCAAATATGCGGGACTCACTCTTACCAGCTTTAGTTCAACTTTTCAAGTTAAATAATTGTACTAAAATGGGATATCACTAAGTAAAATAATTTTTACATTCTAACCAAATTGTGATCAATTTTCTGCAGAGTTAAATAATTTATAAATCTATTCCTGTTCTATTCTTTTTTTTATAAAGATAGAAACTTGACTTAGCCTTTGTTCAAAATTATATTACTTCATTTGAGTATTAAAGACAAAGATAAAAAAAGTATTTAGTAACACCAAATTTTGGTAAATTTCATTTATTTTATTATCAATATTTAATATTTTTATATT
Source organism: Trichilia minutiflora (assembly GCA_035590515.1). Taxonomy (NCBI): domain Eukaryota; kingdom Viridiplantae; phylum Streptophyta; class Magnoliopsida; order Sapindales; family Meliaceae; genus Trichilia; species Trichilia minutiflora. The sequence continues at coordinate 3,810 of JAVXUL010114671.1, forward strand.
TTCATCAAATAGTATGAATATTAAATGAAATCTTAATAACTAAGTTTATTTATACTAAATAAAGATATTTTATAAAATTAGGGTATATATAGTTGAACAAACTTGGTTATTAAAATGTACATATTCATCAAATTGTTACATCACAAAATTAAATCATAAGTACTTGTTCTTGATATGTTATTCAAGAACTTATGTCATGAATGACGAATCCAATATTATTTCCATATTAATTCTTTATTGAATATGTAGAGATATGTAGTCAATTAGCTATATAGTAGCTATATAGTCAAAGTACTTAAATATTAATGACTTAATTCCATTTAATTTTCTAGCTTTCCCTATTGTGGATATTAACTTCAAAACCTATCAAATTCAAACCAAGAAATGCTTTAACATTATATCCCCACCAACCCTATTTTGACGGATACGTACCCACAAAAAATAAAAATTCAATACTTCCAACCAATTCATCAACTACTTGGTCCTTACGGATTTCCTTTCTATAGGGCAACGGCTTGCTTTAAATGGTTTTGTCCATTATTCTGAAATTATTTGTAGTATTGTATTAATATTAGGGTTTTTGATATGGGTGACTGAGAATGATAATGACATAAATAAGGAAGATCGTTATCAGGGAAGAATGAATCGTTTGCTTATAGAGCTACTCCATCTTTATCAGCTAATGAAATTAATGAAAGATATGTAGGCTTTGATTTTATTGGGGGGGCTTATTATGGCTATATGCTACATGTTTTTTAAATATAAATTAATTAATTAATTAAGCTCTCAAATTGTTGAAAAAATCATTTTCTAAATTTATTGACATTAGTCTTAACGAAAACTTACTTAATTACGAATATATATGATATATCATCACATTATCTGAAATCTGAATAGAATAAATAGTTATACAAGTTAGTATTCTATATGTTTATGAATTTATTTATATAAATTAATGATGATGATTATTCATTAACTCATATTTTAAGAAAAAAACTCATTTATCAAAATAATAATAATAAAAAATGGTAAATTAAAATTTATGATTGGACCTAAGAGTCATGTTATAACAAGCTATATGTAATTAAAGTCTAGATGAGATATGGTGTTCTATTTGCCAAATAACATGCATGCAATTGTCATCAGCAGCCAAACCATTGATGTGTATTTTTTCTTAAAAAAGTTTCACATAAACCGGCTGTAAATCTGGTATAGAAAATGACAAATTTTAAGGTGACAATATTGACAAAATTGATTGTTAATTAATTAATTAATCAATCAATTAATTATATTATCTTCTTTCTTTGTAAAGTTTTGCTAAGCATTAAATAAAGTAATATCGTTGTTGCATCTACATTGATACTTATTTGAAAAATTAATAATTAAATAAGAATTCATATGCTTTTGTCTTTGCCAGTGTAGCTACTACCCATGTTAATGCTAATTTAATCATCCACCATCCATGAATTCAATCTATCCATTTTTGGATTTACTGTATATATAATCTTCGTTGGACCATTCATAATTAATGCATAAAAAAAGTTAAAATAATTAAAATAATTTAAAAATAGGATCATTGTCGTTTGTTGTAGAATGTTGTATGTCGTTTTGGTGTTTGATAATATCCAAATTACTTACAGAGATGTTCCTGTAGGGTTGTTTTCAATTATGGTGGTTGGTGGATCTTAAAAAAAAAATAATAATAATAATAAGATAAGTTGAAATTGAATATGTACAATAATAATAAAAATAATATAATTTGATTAATTACATATTTAAATGTCTTCATAATTTGGCTAATTTAAGGAAAAGAAAAAAAGTATTCATTAAAATGACTAATTACAAATATTAATTTATTGATTAAAAATATTCCTCAAAATGAGAATCAAAAGGGATTCCTTGGTAAAATAAAAAAACAAAGTGGAAGCATGTGAAATTTCACATGGTGAAAAGGTTTGGTGTGAATAATAAAAGTTTTGAAACTTAAAAAAATTCCAACAATTTATTAATTATTTTAATTTTTCACAACTAACCTCACTTTATATATCATTTACTTTTATTATTTTTATTGCTAAACCATCGGAGAATTTTCAAAACATTATCTTCTTAATCTCCAAAGTGCTTGGCACCTTTTTTATTAGTTAGAGATTGGTGATCATATTTCTAAAATTCTGATAATAAAATTATTAAATTATTTAAATACAATTATCTGATCTTTTTATTTTTAAATTTAAATTTTTAAATCAAGTGATGATTCAAAATGAAATTAGTGTAGGCTAAAACCTCACGATAATATGTTTGAATCACTGCAAATATCAAAAATTAAAAAATAATTATTTAAACTTTTGAATTAAGTGACAGTTAATTTAATAAGAAATAATATATAAAGAGTTGTGTAAATTAATATTAGATTGTATCGAAATAAAATTAATTTTGTATAAAATAATGTTAAATAACTTTAAACAATATTTATTTACTTCAAATTAATTCGTATTTTGTAATGCATCACCCTATTAAATTGTTAATCGACCTAAAAAATTAAATTTGAAGGTCTGCTACATATGTGGCACATTAATATAAAATTAAATATAAATCACTAATACATTATATTATATTTTATTTTATAATATTTAATTTTGAAATTTTTTTTAGTAATTTAGATTGTCAAATAAAAACATGAGAAAGGATAAATATGGGTTACAATTATTATGACATATTGAGTCCACCTAAATTGATTATTAGCCACATATATATGTTGTTCGTTGGGTTGCTTCATATTTTCAAGATAATTGAATTATATGTTTGACAATGAAATGGCCTAAGTTTCAATGGGATAATGGTAGATTGCAAGAAATCAAATTCTTCATGATGAAGATGTCATTAGAAATATAATTGAATGACCAAATCAAAACTAAATTGATTCCATTATTTTCAACTACTTGCATGACATGACATGACATGGATCATTAAATAAAGTATTAATTATTAAGGTTTATATTAATTTAATTAATATTTATAATATTTTTTGGGCTCGATCAAGTAATTTGTAATAATAGTATAAATAAATTATTTTTTTAATATTTGCTTATGTTCGAGTCTAAAAGTGTGTATGAGATAGGATGAAATTTAAATGCGTGAAACTTTTCAAAAAAAATTAATATTTAATAAAAATACATACAAAAAAAGTTTAAAAATTATTTGTAAAATGGTCTGGATGATTAATTTTATATATTATTTTAATAAATCAGACCCCTTTTCTTAAGTTTTAATTTTGATGTGAGCATAATTCAAATCTTGTACCACTTAAAAGATTTACAAGTTAAACCAATATTTACATATGGTCACTTAATGTAGTTTTTCAAAATTCATATTAATTATTTAACAAAAATAAATTTAATTTCTTGTTTCTATTTCTTGAAATAGATTTTCAAAAGAATTTCTTAAAATAATATGATGTCTATGGCCTTTTCTTTTTTGACATATATATATATATATATATACACACATAATTTTAGAAGCATAAAAAGTACGCTTGAAAAAAGTAAATAAAAATTAGTGTTCACTAAACAACAACTTTTACTTATTATTTAATAGTTTAGATTTATTGATAATTCTATTTTTTTATACTTGGCAAATATTAATTAATAATTATAAACTTGGCAAATACTTAGTACGTCTCCTGTCATTCTCGGTATATTTAATTGATTTCGCCTTACCTTGGGCTCATCAGGAGGATGATACCTGGTTGGTTGAGCTTTTTTTTTTTTTTTTCATCTTATCTTCTCCTTATAAGAAGAAAGAAGAAGTTCAGTAAAACATAAATTTTCATAAACTCTTAAAAAAATAAGTAGTTTTTTTAATATATATATGTAAACAAATAAACTCTAAAAAAAAATTATAAAAAGGAGTTTTTACTTCTTTTTTTCAAACTCCAGTTTTTTATAATACTATACGTAACATCCCGTACCTCACCCCGAGGGTATAATTGTTATTTTCTACTTCTTCCGTCCATACATTTGCATTCATTTCACGTTTCATGGGATTATAGGTGTGATCCTAGACTCGTGAGGGGTCTATTTAAGTGAGGATTCGAATTTTGGCGGGTTCGATCGATTGAATCGGGGAATTTGTTCGATCGAATCAGTCGGTCGACCAAAGGAGCCATTCGTTCGATCAAATCGTGGATTCGTTCGATCGAATGATGGTTCGATCGATCGATAATTTGCAAGCTCTCTGAGTACTATTCACATCGAGGGATTCGATCGATCGAAATATTATTCGTTTGACCGAAAGGGTGGTTCGGTAGACCGAATCTTCGATTCGTTCGATCGAATTGATGCGAAATGATGAAAATACCCTCTTTCAGAAGCTTCTCTCTTAAGGGAACTTAAGGACAAAATAATAATTTCATCATTTTTCTATAAAAAGGGGTTAGGGGGTCAAAATTTGGTGGTTTTTCTCTCCTTCTCCACTTCTTCTCCTCCTCCTTCGTTCTCCCTCTGATCCACACACGCACACTTTTAATTTTTCGTTATTTCTTCGATTTCTCTTCACTATCTTGCTGCATTCTATCTCCTGAACGCGATGGTAGCTTCAATTTGTGACAAGAGGCGCCAGAATTGAGTGGGAGAAGTTAGGGTTTCGGGAGAAATTTGGGGTTTTTCATGTTAGAGGCGAAATCAAAGTAAACCAACCGCACCACGAGGTTCGTAATGTCGTTTCTAGTATGTCTGCATATTCAATTCATGTTTTACGTATTTTTTGAGTTTATGGGTTTCACTGTTTATCCGAATAGTTTTTCGTAGATTTCGTGCGTACATTTTAGTTTTAACACGTAATGTGAGTGATAGAGGAGTCGTAGGAAATATAGGATGCTAGAAATATAATTTCGAAAAATTTTGGGTAATGATAGACAGTAACTTTGATGACTGTTTATGCCAGGGCATGGGGCCTGTAAATCGAAATCGCGTATATGAATCGTAATGAGTTGGTTTTAATCGTAATGTGGGTCCATGGTAATAAAGATTGGGTAATTCGAGACTTAACGAGGGTTTTAGACGAATCCAAAAAATAGTTCGACGTTAGGGAATTCGGGGATAGTATGCATTTCACATATTTAGATTTCTATTTGCAAATTAGAATCTGTATTGATAATGTTTTATGCGTGTGAATAGGAGACGGTTCGAGGTCGAGGTACTCGCGTAGCTCACCGAGGAACGAGGAAAATTAGGGAGTGTATATCCTTCCTAAGTTGTGAGTGGATACTCTTTCATTTGTTTCTTTATTTATAAACTCATTTTCTTTATAAACAAGATAATATGCAAATATTTATAAATATCTCTCTTATTGCCTTTCAAATATAATAATGTGTTTATACATATGTGTACATGATTTTGTGATGGAATTGATAATGATTTGATAGTTTGATATATAAAATATATAATGGTATGGCCCTTGAGGCCGATTTGTGATAATTACAGTAATTAATGGATATGCTGGCCTGCTCGTATTTTGTTATGCATTTTATTTTGATGACGGCCATATTGGGCCTGTATTTATTATGATGATGGCCATGTTAGGCCTGTGTTATTGTATATGGTGATGTGGCCATGTTGGCCTGTTATACACAGTAGCTACTGGTTGTAGCCTAGAGTCGGCCTGAGTGGTTAAAGATCGTCTAGGTGAGTGTGGGGCTTCACAGATGGAGGAGTTATACGGTGTTTGATCTATTGCTGAGTGGAGGTTTGACCGCCTGTGAGTCCCAGTCCGATTAACACGAGATCACCACGTGGCTAATCCGAGACGAACGTCAGTGGTGGGCATGTTTTGAGTAAATGACTCATGCATTGTTTTCATTATGCATTGAAATGAATATTTTAGTAAAAGCATGTTTTGGTTGCATATAAAACCCACTGACAGTCTCGGGACACCTTTGGCCAGGGTAGTCGCCGAAAAAGGGAGCCAGCCCAATGTCTTTCATAGCATGAGATGTGGTTTATAAACTAGACAAAGCTTTCTTTGATTTTAATGTTTTCGAACCCTACCTTTTTCGATGAATAATTATATATATATATATGTGTATAAATGTACTTTTGTATAAATATATATTTTTTTTAGTGTACTCACTCGCTGAGTATACTCTCGTATACTCACCCCTCACAATTTCCAGTTTCAAGACTTACGGTATAATCAGCGCGGGTGGTGGTGATAGCTTGAGGAAGCGAAGGCTCAGGTATATACATTTCGACTCACCCTAGCGGTTCTCAGTCCACTGGTGTCTTTGTAAATTTTCTTTTTATTTTTGAAATTTGAAAATACTAAACAAAATTGTAATAATTGTTGTATTTGAGTTTGGGAATGGATTCCCACTGATTTACTTATGATGAATATTTTATCTAATGTGCGTACAGATTTATTAGAAGTGTTTGTGACTTGATTTATCTATTGGAAGTTTGGGTGCGAGAATGGATTTTGAAAGTGTGATGTAATATTTTATGATAAACAGACTTTATAAAAGCCTTACAGACCTACAAGTTGTATTCTGTGTTATTGGGTACACTTTAGAGATCTGTGACGTTGTCACAAGTGAGATCCACGGGTCGGGATGTGATATTTATCTTTTTATATACAATAATAAAAATTCAATATAATTATTTATCTATTTTATATATTAAAATAAATTAAATAATTTTAAAATTTCACACACTCCCATAGCTATTAATTTTTGTAATTTTTATTAAATTTTTATCATTATTTAATAATTAAATATATATTAATAATAAATAATAAAGAATTATATTTAATTTATTATTAAATAAAAATAATTATAAATTATATTTTAAAGAAAAAATATTTATTTGTATATTTTTATTATTTAAATAAAATATTGTCAAAATATACTTCCGACCAGGAGATTATCTCCAGATAAAGATATGATTAAAAGTCAACCATTTGCTTACGTGGCAATATTTTATGGGTTACAAATTATTTACTATATGACAATAGCCTGTATCAGTTAGCAGGGAAATCTTACCCCACTTACCTTCTACTTGTAGCAACCAACGTTTCAGTTCAGAGTAAAAGCGGCCCGTCCGAGTTTCTCATAAAAATTAATAAATGATTTTAAAGAGGGATGAGGGTATGACAAATGATGAGAGAGAAAAAAATATTTACAGATAGAAAAAGAGAGTGAGAGAAAAGTTTGGCTTGTTATGGAATGGGGAGTAACAGTGAAAGTAGCGTGGTGTTGAGCAATCGGGGAAAGGCTTTTGAAGGATTCCAAATGGAGAATCCGTTTGCTGTCAAAGTGGCACAAATATTTACTGGGTTTGGCCTCGGTTGTGGTATTGGTATTGGTATCCGTCAATCTTGGTACAATCTATAAAACACATTCTCTACCGCTATCTATATACGCATTGTTTATATTATTATCGGTGTCTTAATCCTGTTTTTATTTCAAAGATGAATTTGAAACGTCTGTTTGAGTCCAAAGATGGAAAACCCATCAAGAAATTCTCCCTAAGAAGCCGTGTATGCGTCATTTTCTGATACTTTGTTTTCGTTACTCTTATGGTTTAGCTACTTGTGTTCGTTCATTTGTAAAATTTATAAAATTTTCAAACTTTGGAGTTTCTAACGTGTGGTTTTATGTGTGTTAGATCCTTTTTTAAGAATTCCCTTGCTCACATTACACATTTTGACTCTTTAACATTCAAATGTCCCGTGGAAGTTTGTTTTATTCTGTATTTTGAAATGAACATTTTGGTTTCTGAATTTTATGGTTCAAAGTAATCCAAAGGAGGAGGAACAAGAGGATTATAGTACCATAATTGATGAATTGCATAGTGTCATACAATGAAACTTTGAAATTGAGCTAGTATTTTCATCTATGTTGACTTACTCCCAGTTGGTGCCTTGGAAGCCTTTTTGGTCAGTTGAATGCCTTCTGATATTATGCTGATTCTAAGTTTTTCATTTACAAGTACCCAATTTGAATTTTTCTCATGTTTCAACTGAAGGATTAAGGGGGGATAAGAAACAGGTCCAGGTTCATGAACATCTGTATTTGGTGGAATTAAATTGAATGGTTTAGGTGTCTCAATGTTGCTTTATCTTTCTTCAAACTGTGATAAAATTGAGTAGGGTATTAATAGTTCCTTCTTCCACATTTGTTTGTCAATGGTTCTGTTGGCGTGATAATGTTTATTTGCATTGTGTTCCAGATGCAATACCAATGGTGAGGGAAGTTATGAGTGCAACAAGAGGTGCAACTGTTGCATTTTCTGGCATTGCCAGAAATGTTAATGGCACTGTAAGTGAAGTATAACTTTTTGGCCTTTGTTTTCTTCATGTTGTTTTCTCTTGTGGTTATTAACTGCTTAAAGTCTACTTATCTCTCATTTCTCATTCTTCAGTTGAGGAGACTTGGCGCTAAAAACATTCAGGCAGACATTGGATGTGGAGTTGGTTTTGGAGTCGGTATGCCATTTTTTGTGCATTCTAAAAAATAAATATTGCTATCTGAATATGTATTAGTATGTGCTGATGCTACTTTATAGATTACTAGGGAAATCTAATGATTCTCGAGCCACTGTAAAATCATGCCATGCAATGAGGTTGCTAGTCTGAAGTTTCAAATTTAACATGATAATATGCAGCATGGTGTATCAATAATTTCTAACAATCAATGAAATGTTTTATCATTTATCAATAATGATCTGGGTAATATTTGTAAAAAAAAATAGTAAAAACTATATTCTATTGGATTTTTTTGTCCCATTCTGTTTTCATTCTGGTACAATAAAATCAATTGACTAGTAAGTAAAATCAACCAAAGAACTCTTATGAAAGAGGGAGGAAAGCATGATGGGAGGAAGGGATGGACAATTTATAAAGAGATTAATCTGGAACAAAAAAATCAAGAACTTGTGGCTCTTTGCATTGAGCAAATAATTGATTAAATTTAGCCTTATATGAACACGGATAGAAAACTCTGTATAAGTATGTGATCGGATGTTGAAGAGTTGTGTTTTATGGTGCGGTATAGAGGAAGAGGTGCATATGATCTTCCAATTTTTTGTATCCAAAAAGTAAAAAACGCACATAGTGATGGAAAAAAGGATTTTTTTTAAAGGATGTTGTTTCTATGTTTGTTGCTCTTGGTTATAGATGATTTAGGCTTTGTTTTAGGTGATGCAAGACAAAGTCAAATATAAATGGAAACATATGTGGCCTGAACAAAAGCTTGAGTTTATCAAACACTTTAACAGTTATGCTTTCAAAGCACAGCAAAAGCGCAACAATCCAAACAAAGCCTTAGGCTCCTGAAATTTATAGAATCTATAAATGGAAAAAAAAATTATCATTTTTCCTTGTTGCGAGTTTTTTTTTGCCTAATCTCATAATTCACCATCAATTCCCATGAGCGACCCGACAACTTTATCAGTCTATTTGAATAGCTCTTTCGATCTAATACCCACTCATTTATTCCCATTAATGCTTCATCAATGATATGAATAATTTAAATAAACCATTTTATGATTTGACTGCTGAAGTTGGTGTTTGCTTGGTGGCCCTTGCTGTGAAACGTAGAGTGGTGAATCAGTTCAATCTTGTTTCATGGTATGTGTTGTTTTGTCTTTTGATTTTCATAGTAACTGTTAATGCTTTCTATTCCTTTATCTGAAATTTGAATTCTTGATCTACTAGCAAGCAATGACAAAAGTGATGATGAAGTTTGAAATGGCTCCCAACCTATCCATTAGTCAAGGTGCCCTCCCAATGTCCATGTAGATTGGCATGAAAATGATAAATGAACCATCAAGCCAAAATCCAAAGGGAAATATAATGCAGTTGGCAACTAAAACGCCAGGACCTGCATCTCAAGTGTTGCCTGATTATGAAAATATAAATACAAGTTCAAAGAGTGAAAAGCTTGCATATAAAGGCGCCCCAGCTGATGCATCTTTTGGCAGCACTGAAAAAGTCCTCGGCAATTTTCTACAGAATTCAGCTTTAAGGGAAGAGGAAATGGACGTACGTGAAGTGGTAGTAGGTATAGAGGCAATAGATCTGTTGCTTTTCTTTTCTTTTACATTTCCATAGGCTGTCTTTTACATTTTACTTCGAAAGGCCTTCCTACACCATTTTTGTCATTTTACTTTGTTATTAGTACAGACTTATCAATTTAATTATCTGTGATTAAAGGTTTGAAAGACTAGTTAATCATATATATATATATTCTAGTTCTTGCAAAAGAAGCCAGCAAGCAAATAAAAGTAAAAGTATTTCTTTACTTAGAGCAACCAGAAGTCGGGGGGGGCTATTGCTTTCGGCACTGAACTTGCTGTTGTAATGATTTGTTGTCAAAGCTCACACATAATCCAGTTAATTGTAAGTAGGCTGAACCACAGTAGCCAAATCATATCCTCCTTTTTGTGCAGAAATTGGCACTGCCTGGGAAAATAAGGTCACTCACATAAAGTTTTGAACAAGATTATATTGGCATCAGATTGGCAAATGAGCATATCCTTAAGGTCACTAACAGTTTTAGAATCTATGGGAATAGATCTGTTGCAATTATTTTTTGTTTTAAAAGTATAATTTTTTCCTTCAGCTTCTAAAGTGAACACAATTATACAATTTAGTTTGTAATGTATTAGAAAGAGAAAAATATTTCTTTGTATTGGTTTCTATCCGTGGATTTGTCTGATTTGACTGTTCATCTCCCACCTTTGCTATTGAATGTAAAATTCTTCAAGTTCACTTTTATTGGTGAACTTGAAGAATTAAATCCCTAGTTCATAACCAGTCTGCTGAAAGACGTAATATTGTCCTATTATTAGTGTGCTTACAATTACTTATTATATCAATGAGTGCTCAAAGACCCATTTGGTCTGCTTGATAGTGTAGTATCATGCTTGAAATAGCAATCAAGTTCTGACCAGGAGGTTTTATTTTGTAGGCTGGACATTTGCAGTCTGGAAACAACTTGCTTCAAATGGTAATGTTCTAAGCTTAAGCATTTTTTCGGAACGATCTATTTTCTGGTTCATCTGCCATCTACTTTATGTCATGGATTATTAAAAGTTCTTATGCATACAGGTGTTGAAACACCAACAAATCATTGAGGAATTTATGGAGGAGAATGAGAAGCTCCATCAAATCCTTGTAGAAGATCTCAAAATACCTCCAGGCAAGCTCCAAACTAGCTCCTCAAACAGAAGTAAACCTGCATGTGCAGATTGTTTTGAGTGCCGAAGAGAACAAAGAAAAATGTAAATGCAGATGTGTACAATAAGTAGAGCATACTCCAGTCAAGGGTCTCACTTCAATGATTTTCATTTATACCCTTTCTGACCATGGATTTGAGCCATTATTTGTCTTTGAAACTCAGACTATACGGGTTCATGGTCCATGTTCACAGGTTATGTACTAAAGAGTTGACCGAGGTAACCTAGGTCTTCCCTGTGAAGCTGATTAAATATGAAATATACAAACTGAAGAGGCAGAAAAATTGTTTAAGGAGGTAATATAATAGTTTGTTTTGAGGTTCCTCTTTTCCCCAAGGCCTAAATATTGCGGTTTATATATTTCTTGAGCTTCTACCTTGCAAAGTTCAGCTGAGAATAGTTTGATTGACTGATAAATTTAACATCCTTCGATTATGTCTTCTCACTGTGACAGATTTGAGTTATGAGTTCTTTTGTCCAACCTTATTGAATAATGAGCTTTCTCCTTTTCTGGAGGCATAAAATTACCATTGTGTATTGTGGGTTAAAAAATGGCCTGGTTAAGTTCGTTCACCTGTGTTGTGTCTTCATATGTTTGTATAATGCGAGTTTCTTTTTCACCTGTACTATTAATCCCTTGTGGTTGAATAACAGGTTACGGACAAAAATAAAACAAAAAATAGAATAGAAGTTCAAAGAAACGTTAAACAATTGACATGGTTGCCTGATTTTTCAACAGGATATCACTCCACAGAAACCATTCGATGAAATGTAAATTAGACACTGATTTATGATCACGGAGTATTCCTGCAGTTGATTATTTAATGATCCCACTCTGGTTTGCTGGACGATGAGAATGGCTAGGATTTTGTTCATAAAGTTTCTGGTAATCTGATCCAACTATTCTTCCATTTCTAACTTGTGTGTTTATGATTCAAGTAATTCTTTTTCGAGAACTTCCAATGAGAAGATAATATTCCTTCAATGAAGATAAAAGTCAATTCCTATTTTATTGAAAAGAAAAACTTATTTTGACAATTTGAAGTGAAATCGTCTCAGTTGGTGACATATCTGAAAATTGTTTGTATTTGTTAATCGGTAAAAAATCTAAAAGCCTGAAAAAACTAAAGATTTCATTAGAGAGGAAGATCAACTCCCTAACTACCAAGAATCAAAGAAAAGAAATATTTTCAGAGAAATTATGTCAGTAGAAAAATGCAAACATTGTTAATAGGTGATATATAATTATATTACACATATAATTTTATTGATAGATGTGGAATTAATTTAGATTTAAATTTAGTATATCTATTTAAGCATAATTTTATAGAAAAAAAAAAAGAAAAAGAAAAAGAAAATACGGTTGCCAAATTATTCCAGTCTTTTTGTCACTATAAATCATTGTTAGTAACAGAACAACAATGGAAAAACTATGCTGTTAGGTAAATTTGAAGGGTTAAGTAGCAATCATGGTCGAGGTTTCTACAAAGATATGAGTAAATTGATGTAAAATGTCCTTGTGGAGGAAAGCAAACATTAAAAAGGGTCTTGATGATTCTTATTTATTAGCTTTTTCACATGGGAATCCAATGCTTTTATATAATCTATTTATATTTCTTTAGCAATTCCATACAAGGATAAAACATACTTTCCATTTGGTCCGAGAATCCAATGTTCCTTTATCTGCAAAAAAAATGAATCAATTTTCTAAATTTTCAGCAATAATAGAACTTAGAAGATACCCATCATACATGCTTAATTCTGAAAACCAACTGTTTCGATTTCCATTTTATGAAGTTGCGTACTTTTGTGGGTAAGCTAGAAATCTAATATCTGTATATGTAATGCTAAATTTAGCCGGTTTGACTGTTTATATAACACACCATGAAGACATTTTACAATGATTAATGAAAGAGAAAGCGAGTAGAGTTCATCTTGAAACAAAATAATCGTACAAGATGATGGGAACGCATGAGAGAAACTGTACGAGAAGGAAAATCATGATATTTTTGATAATTCTGTTATTTTGTCTTCAACAATTGAATGGTTTTTAATTTGTTCTACAATCAAATGGGTTGTCTGATTGTCACTCACAACATTTATTTATGACATAATTAAAATCATATTTTTATTGTTGCTTTTTCTAAAATACAGGAAAATATTATCAACAAACTTTATAGCCTCAAAAATTATAATATAAAATCATTCTTTTTGTGTATGTTTCTCTCATAGAAACTCACAAATGTAGCATATAATAAATGTGGGCCCAACACACCATGTGAAAATCACTTTCGTACCTACTTACAGACTACAGTGATGTGTCTCAAAACTAAGGTGAAATCGGATCGGAACCTTTTTTTTTCATTAAATTAGTTTCTGATTAGATTTAAACTTGATCTGAATTTTCAGATTTGATAATTGAAAATCAAAAAATCTATCCCCGTTTAAATTAAATCCGATTTAAATTCAATATCCATTTTATTTTTTTAAAAATTAAAAATTTTATAATTTTTATAATTTGATATTTTTTTTAAAATAAATTTTAAAAATCTTATATTTTAATTAAAAAATTTTAAAAACTATCAAAAAGTAACTTTAAAAATATAAAAAATCATA
>JAVXUL010114681.1:0-17655 GCA_035590515.1 Trichilia minutiflora
GAATGCATAGATTTAGGGCAAGTTTCCTAGGAAGAAAACTTCCATTTATGCATGTATTAGGCCATTAGAAACCAACACTTACACACCAACCAATTCGATGAAGAATCACAAAGTAATTATCAATCAAGAAATATCGAAAGAAATAACCAAGAAGAAGACTCAGATAGATGAGTTTTTATCAGAAGAAAAGATTCTTTATTCATCAAAATTTCAAAAAATGTATATCACCAACCAATCCCTCTAAAAGGTTTATCAGTCAAAATTTAGCTCGATCATTCAATGAATATGGTAAACATCTCTACTATAGATCATCCTCTTCTATTCTATTTAATGGGAATGTTTGAATGGTGCTATAGAACTCTCTCATGAAGGTCAACGGATCTTCGATGGCCATACCATAGAATGATGGTAGCATATTGAAGTACAATGCCTTCAATTCATAATTTTATACTATCTCACTAAGTTGAATGCATAATGGTAATGCTCTAATGATCGTGTTACCTCATTTGTGCTAGTGAATTTAGTGGCTCAATTTGATTGTGATCCATCTCTGCTCATTTCTTAGCTCGATTAGCTTTACATGTCCATTTGATTTTTGGCTTAAAATTTAATATCTTGATATTGCTATAACTCTTGGATCTCTTCAAATGCATAAACAACTGCAAAAGTCAACAAAAAAATAAAAATAAAAATAAAGAAAAACTAAAATAAATAAAAAAAATTAATAACTCAAGTAATAATTAAACATTGCTCCTTAGCAACAGTGTCAAAACCTTGTTCGAAAATTTTTTCAAGTGTGCAGAACCGATTGTAATAATAAAATCTGGGAAGTATTTTGAAGTATTAAATCCAGGTGAACAACCAACTAATTGCACTCCAAGTAATTGAATAAAGTAAAATAGAATTCTTTATACTAAAACTAAAGTAAAGAAATTAAATTAAATCTAAGGTTGGCAACAAACGAAATTGTTCTCGATGAATATGAATCCTAAGGATCCAAGGTTCACCTACTAAGAATTAATTATATATATTCAGGAATGGTTGCAGTTATGAATGTTAATTAACCCAATTGTTATCCTAATTCTTTATCGAGCAATTAAGGTATACATAAACTAATAACAATTACCCATTGGTTTCTCAGTTATTAACTAAATCCATTAAGATCTATGGTTAATTTTCATAAACAACATAAACAATCAGGTTATATGTCTATTCCTAACCATCCATGTTTATTTTGCTAGTACACAGTTTATACTTCTTTTATTGATACTTTACACAAACCTTAAAACTATTTCTATGGTGGCTAATCACTTACACAACAATATAATCAAGGAATATAAATCATAAAATCAAGATTGGAATAACTAAAATTAAATTAACCATTCAATGAAAACATAAAAATCAATCCCTATCTAGGTTACAACCTTTCACCTTAGTTAAGGATTTAGCAATCATGATGGAATTCAAATGGTGATATCCTGTGTTTCCATGGGTATCAAGGCTTTTTGAATGGGTTACGATCACTAGGATAAAACAAGAAAACCGTTGAAAAAAAGAACAATTTTATCATTTCTTTGCATAAGGGTATTTTTGTCTTTTCATAAAAGGCATGCTTGAGTTTAAATCATGTTAGTTATATTGTATTCGTATTTAGTCAATAAATTGGCTAATTTTAAAAAAAGAAATTGAGGTAAGTTTAGAAAAGTTCCCTTAAGGTGCCATCCACGCACCTATTCAATAAATGCAAATTCCTGGTGATCCGAAGATCTGTTTGATGAGTGATTTGTTTTTATGAGAAGATGACAGAATAAGGATTTCACAGAAAGAAATAGAATGGAATTTGGATCTGGGATGAGAGAGAATCGCAGGTTTGAAATTGGCTGGTCTGCACAGAATAACAAAAGGAAGGAATTAGCTAAGAAATTAGGGGTAAACATGACTTTTCTAGCTCCCTTTACATAATTTAAGCAAGTATACATTGATTACACGTTATTCATGCAGCAAAAGCCTCCTTCTTCCTTGTTAGTTCCGGGCAGCAAAGAACACAAGGGTTTTTCCTTCGTTTTCTCTTGATTTCTCATTTCTCAACTGATTAAACTTCTATCTTTTGCTATAAATCACTTACCCTTGATGTAAACTACACTCCACAAGTTTCATTTCATTGATTCAATTAAAGGATAGTTCGGGAGAAACGTTTAGAGCACTGTTCATATTTTTGGGATTTTGGGATTTTTTTTCTAAACTAAAGCGTTTAACGTGTAAACGAACACCTGGGTAAGCTTTCCAGGTTCATTATTATAGTGAGTAACTAGTTTGCATAATGTTATGGCTATAAGTTATTAAACTTATGAAATTTCTTGTTATATGCTTGATTTAGTAAGCTTGAAAATATTGAACCATGTGAAGTCATACTTATGATGTGGATTAGAGATAGCTACGTAGGTATAGACTTTCAGGAGTTAAGCATCGGGGACACTAGCTCTGTTAGTTATCTTGTCGCATACGAAATATCGATTTTCTAACATTTGTATTAATCTTACATTGTAGACATTTCGAGGGAGGCACCACCACCCAGCACTCATTGACTCAAGTTTGTTTCTGCTTTTCCTCAATATATTGTGAGTGGAATATATGTGTTTACTTTTTACTTTATACTTTCGATCAAAATGTATACATATGTTCTTATATTTGCTTATGCAATATTTGTATGATGTATGTTAATGAATTAAGTTGCCTCGTATGTATACAACATGAGATAGAAGTCCATATAGATATGTAGACATAAATGTGCTCATCAAAGACTATATACAAATACGTTTATAGTGTGTTATGGACTTTAGCTCGGATATCTATAAATATGCATTCTTACAACGTGTTGGGAAGCATTGATGTGTTGATTGGGAATAAAGGCCAGGAGAAGGCCTACTATGTTTGGATATGTATGTAGTATGTGGAGTACATTCTTGTGTTGTGATTGCATGCGTATATATGTGCGTGTGCCGCAGATTGATCCATGGATTCAGATATGATTGTCTCTCTGTCCGATCAAGTGCGTAGCCTTGGATATGGACAAGAAAGAGACGTATGCGCTTGATTTATATTACAAATTTATATACGTATGTATAGCTAGATGAATGGATGCTTCTATTAAACACTTTGTCTTTAGCTATATACAGCTATATATGTCTATGGATGTATTCTTCTCACTAAGTCTTCCCAGACTTCTCCCCTCTCTCACCTTAGTTTTGCAGGGTTTTTTTTTTATGTATAAGATGTTAGGCTCACAGGGCACTCCAATGGACCAGGGTACCGATATGCAGTCACTAGGGCACAGTTTTGGGTCAATGTATATAGTTAATTGGGGATTGGCCCTTAATGTATATTTTGTGACTTGGTTATGTATATTTTTCATTTGTTGTTATTTGTGCATATATGTATATGCACTACGATTATAGATTTATGTAAGTTTATTTGGCGTGAAGCCCTTTCCTGAAATTAATGGATAGACTCCATCCATGTTATATATTATTTTGTATTATTTTTATGGTGGTTATATGATCCTATATATAAGAGGTCATAATGAATACGTGTATAAGTTGTATGCTGTATGAAGCTTAGAAGGCTCAAGATTTACCTGTTTCCCTGTCGATCGCATTCCAGGTTTGCTGGGGTGTGACATAAAACTTGTAAAGTTTGTATATACTTGTGTGGGGTTACGTAGTACTATATTATCAATTAGACAAGAGTAATCACTTATTGAGAGATGGGCCTAATTAATGTATTGATATTGATATTTGATATTGATTTGATTTGATATGTAAAAAGTCAGATAAGAGTAAATTAGTTTTAAGGAATATTTGGCTTGTAAGTTCCTATAGGGGTACTGTGTATACACAGATGAGATAGGATGAGATGAGATGATAAGATAGATATATCCTAGAAAGAAAAATACACCGTGTAAGAATAAAATCCTAACAATTATAACAATTGGGTCTGAGAGAATAAAATTATAAAATTAAAAATGATATTGTTATTTATGTTGATTTCAAATGTTTGTTTAATTATTGATTGAAATGAAGCATTGTGAGTTTACTTATTTTCTTATGGCTTATGTTTAATTTTATTGGATTGATGTTTGATTTTTGAGTGATGGATGAAGTGTACTTGCATTACCAAATCCTCACCCATATATCATGGCACACTAAATCATAATTCAAAAGCATTGGCCCATCAGGGTAACTCAAACACTGATGGCTCACAAGGCCAAAATGTCATCTGTGGCTCATCGGCCAAAATAAAATATAGTGGCATGCAAGGCCAAAACCAAAATCTGTGGCTCATAAGGCCAAAACGGTTAGCATGGCACCCCGGCCATAATGCATGCTCTATGATGCCACATTCACATACATACATAACGTTGGCCTCCGACCTCACATCTGAATATCAACACATACATAGGCCTCCGACCTCACAACACAATATCAACACATACATAGGCCTCCGGCCTCACATCACAACATCAACACATACATAGGCCTCCGGCCTCACATTCTCAATATCAATACATGCATAGGCCTCCGGCCTCACATTCTCAATATCAATACATGCAATAGGCCTCCGGCCTCACAATCTCAATATCAATGCATAGGATAGGCCTTCAACCTCACATTCATGACAATGTAGGTTTCACATCGAACCTATCTCTATCACAAACAAGGGGCCAACCCGGCCACCACACAATATTTATCCAACGCCTCCTCATTTCAGTTATGTATTCATAGCCACATGCTATCCTATAGCATTATATTCATTTATAAATAACGATAAATGAGGCGAAGGGAAGAGAATGTCCACTCACTGTCCTGGGGTGGGAAACCACCCCCTCGGTATCCCTCTTGCGGCGGAGATCCTCCCGTCTCGGCTGCTGCTCCTGGATACACATACAACATACAAACATACATCATGAAGTGCGTGCATGAAGAAATGTATGCTCATGCACCACACTCTCTCTCTCTCTCTCTCTCTCTCTCTCTCCCTCCTTTCTCTCTCTCACATTATTTTTCTCACACGAACCTCGCTCTAACATATATTCTTTATCAATTTAACACCATTAGCTAACCAAGTCCAATAATTTACCAACACAAGTGATAAACTAGAAACCCCCCAATTTTTAGGATTTTGTGAACAGTGATCCGATTATCATTTCTTAGATCTATGCAAAATAATAGCTTAATCGAGAGAGATAAACTGAGGAATAAGCTTACCTAAACCCGTAGGCGAGCTTAGAGTCCTGATTGGCTCGAATCTCTCTTTTTTGCTACTGTTCACTATCACCTATTCTTCGTGATTTCTCGCAAACCATCGCGTGAATCTCTGATCAGAGGATATTTCTGAGTTTTGGTGTTGATTCTCAGTTCATAGGAACCGGAATGACGAAGTTTCGTGGAGAAATAGAGGAGATTCGTTCACTGGTGATTCAGAGAGTTTTTTTACTATTTCTGGTAGAGAGCGAAGCCAAAAATTCGAAAATGGGAAAGACGACCTGTCCCCGAGTATATATGCTGTAAAATACTCAAAGGTGTCGATACGTTTCAAAACGTATCGATACCTTTGCCTCTGGTCCTCCTTTTGAGGGCTACAACTTCAATTGGCCATAACTTTTAGCTCGAATATCCGCTCAGAACCCATAATATATCAATGCAAAGCTCTCTCTGAGCTCTACAAAAATAATAAGAACTTTTTCTTAATTGAAGATAATTTTGGTGTTAAAAATGCAGATGTTTCTCATTAACTCATATCCTACACCATAATCTTATCCAAGACATCCTCTTCAAGTTTCATACCCTCTCGTGTATATCCTGAATATAAAGTCATGCACGAACACTCTTAAGAGATTTACTATTATGCCCATAACACTAAGGAATGGGTTTCACACAGAGTATACTTCTCCCTCACTTTTCAATTTCAGGTAAATTAAACTAGCGAAGTGATTTTACGTGGTAGTGATTCCAACAGTTTTAAGAAAGTTAAGCTATATTTCTAACTCGACTTATATTTATATAACTCGAGTTTATTGGGGAACTATATAAACTAATTGCATTTTTTTATTAAACTTTATGATACTTGTAATAGAATTTGTAAATTTAAAATTTTATATGATTAGGACTTTGAGTTTTCTTATTTATGAAAATTATTTAAAAAGTTTATATTTATATATCATGTAAGTATCAATAATACAATTTACATATATATATATATATATATATATTTTTGTGTGTGTGTGTGTGTGTGTGTGTGTGTGTGTGTGTGTGTGTGTGTGTGTGTGTGTACATATTTTGATGATTGACTATGAATTGATTTGCATATTTTGAAGTGATTAAGATTGAATTTAAAAATTATGGAGGGAATGAAATTTTGGAAGTGATTCAAATGTTTAATTTATTAAACAAGTACTTTAGAAGCCTTACAGGCTCTTAATATGTATTTAGGGATAGTAGAGTACATTTTGAGAGTTTGCAGCGATTATCATGTATGGTGCCCACGGGTTGGGATATGATAATAGTACAGTAACTCTCCAAGGTCATAGCCTTGTTGATAGGTTTAACCTTGATTTGAGGGTCAAGAATACTATTTAAATTCTTTAAGATAGGCTCTTCAATAAAGCCTAAGAATTGAAATTGGGCAGGGTATTATAATCTATAGGATTGGAAGCCACATACGAGGTATACTCTGAGGCCATTCTAGGAAAGATCTCAAATAGAAATCATCACTTTCAGGTTCATTGCTGGCAACTATAAATCAATAATAGCAAAAATAAGATTATAGTGAAGGAGGTCACATATCAAACAGTGTAACTACATCCTTTTTATTAGATGTACATGGCACATTGCTTATCAAGTAACCCTTTGGTGTAAGTTAACAAGGTCAAAAAAGCAATGTAATAATTACAAGACAATTAATTGACCTAAGGTCACTTGTAAACCTCCTGTAGAAAATAAAAGTCAACGTCATTCTTTGAGAACCCACATGAAAAATCTTAAAAGACATGACAACTATTTATATAATAAAAAGTCAAATCCAATGACAAAACGAGTTAGCTTCTGTCAAGATTCAATTACTATTCATTATCTTCTTCATTTCATCTTTCTACAAACTCCCAAGTGGTAACCCAATAAATTAGTTTTTCACTCACTTTTCTTTCTTTTTTCCTTTGTTTTGTTGTTGTCTTGTCGAACACTAACTTAGACATTAGATTTTCTTTGTTAGATAGCTGACATCGCTTTAAGTTTTCTTTGTATTTATAGGTTTTCGATGAGTAGTGACTATCAGACTTTTTCTCTGTGATGTTCAAAATCAACTTTATTGTACCCTGACCTTTGTCTAGATTTTGTACATCAACAGCTAATAGATCCTAACCCCGACCTATACAATAATTGTTTAGATTTTGTGCATCAAAAGCTAACAGATCCTAACCAGTACTTCTATGATCCTTTTAAAGTGTTAATGATAAAGACATAAAATAAAATCCTTATCAAAATACCTTAACACTTAAAATCTATTGGAAATCGTAGTTGTCATGTCAGGGTATTAGGGTGTTACTTGATCATTAAAGAGGGAAAGACCAATAATTAGATCTAGCCAGTACCTCTATGATCTTGCAAAATGTTAATGGTAAAATATAGAATAACATCCTAGTTAAAATATCTTAAAATACAAGACCAATTGAAACCTTGACCATTGTACCAGGGTATGAGGGAGTTTTCAGTTTGATGAGTAGAAATAAATTAAGAATTAGATCGTTATTATAATTTTATTATCACGATGTTATAGTATTATATACGATTGGGATAGGTAAGTGATAAGTATAGATCATAATCATCGGTTCAAAGTAATAACAAACAATAAAAAAGTAATTGAAGCAAAAGGAAGATTTTATTCATTAACTATTTGGTTTACAAATGTGATTAATTTACAACTGTAACTAATTTACATTGGATAGTTTATAAAATATTATCCTTAGAAAAGGAGTTTATATCAATATGATCTCTAGAGAGGTTTTAATTTCCTGTACTAGGAGGGGTTTCAATCTTTTTGGTACCAAAAGTTTTAGCTTTTGAAAGTTCTCTAACAGCAAACTCTTTTGTATTCCTAGTAAGGATGGTACCTATAGTGGTTAGTTAAGCTTGAGGTATATTAGTAGTGCGATCAAAAGCCTCTCCACCTAACTTATTGAACAACTACTTTAATTCTAAATACAGGTAATATCAGAGGAAGAGTCAATTGGTTAAGTCTATTTTATCATTGGCTTTAGTTTTATATTAGACCTTTAGATTTCCATTAGCCTTCTCTAACTTCCTGTGAAAATCCACTAAAGTCTTACCTAACTCTCTAAAATCTTTTTTTAAAGCATCTACCTCCTTTATAAGATTGTCCATGTTTAACACTTAAGAATGATTAGTGATCACTTTATTATCTAACTTCACCTTTAAATTATTAACTTGGCTGTTCACTTCTCGGTAAAGATCAGTGAACCTATTGTGGTCTTAACCCAACTTTCTTATGTATTTCTTTAATGCTTGGCTCTCTTTCTCCAATCTTATGGCTCGAAACTTCACAGATGCCACCCCCACTTTTAATTCATTTTATTTTTTGGCCCACCAAAATTGCTCTCCAGCAAGTTACAACATTGCTATGACCGTCTGCTATTTGGCCTTGTTCCTCTCTCAAGTCAATTTATTAATGTGTGAACCTGTCAAATCTTGATATTTAAGAGCATTCTTTATTTGTCTCTTGGTCAGATCCATTATGTCTAAACATTAATAGTAGAATCATAAGAGGTTAAGAAATAGAAATAACATATCTACAAATCAAAGTGAAAATAAATAAAGAATGAGAGAAATGTACCCTGTGCATTTATCGACTCATGAAGTCTATAGTATTAAACGTCTCAGTATATCAAGCATCAATTAAGCCCTCTTAAAATTTATCCACTTGATCTCTGTGTGTAGGGGCAGAAAGTGCCTAAAATATTCTCTCTTAGCTCAAAAAGGTCCACTGGACTGGTAATAAAAGGCTTAGGCACATCAGTGTCGCACCCCTTAGAAGCATTGCCCTTGCCTCCTTTGGGCCCTAAGACACTAGTGCTACTCTTCCTAATCTTGGAGTCCCCCGTTGTTTTTAAAAGGTTGATTACAAGTTTTCACGCTATTAGGGTTTATATGCAATAATCATCAAAACTAAATGCAAAATTCATAAATTAATATCAATCAAGTTTAAATCACCAATCGTTGATGATTGTATGATAAAGATCAATCCTCAAAGTATGGTGTCTTTAAGAGAATCAAAACCAAATAATGCATCCTATCTTAGCCATAACTCCCAAAGTTTGTTAAACAAGCTTCTCAATGATGAATGTAAAATATCAATTAAGTCTACATATTTTGACTTTATGATAAATAGATCCTAATTTCGATTAAACTTGTTTTAATCAAGCTTATTTCAATTTTATTTATATTTTTAAATATTAATAGAATCTTGTAACTTACTCATTAAATATAGCTCTTGAATTTTTTAAATTATTTAACGCATAAACCGTTTATGCTTTTTAACTTAATATTATCTCCAAGAATACTAGCTCTTTTATGAATAATATTTACTTTCTCTAAGAGTTAGAATGATCATAAGTTATATGTTGTGACCTTTTAGGTTTACTGTGATATTAGTCATGAGTCACAATAGATCTCAACAATCTCATTTCAAACCATTCATGTATTCAATAACTATAGTTAATATTTAGCAATGTACTCTAGTCTTTAAATCATAATGAAAAAAATTCTTCATCAAATGTTTTATACTTAATTGTACATTTAACAATGTATTCTTTTTGTTTGTCCAATCCCAACTGAGTTAGGGTTTACAGATGTCAAAACTTTTAAACTTATTTTTTTCTCAGACTTTTGATCATTATGCTTTGAATTCATTACCAAGAAACTCTTTTATATAATTTTTAATTACTTTGGTTAAAGACTTATACTTCAGAAATTTACCTATATTCGATTAGGAACTCAAATTTGAATCAAGTTAATAGAATCTCGAAATCCTTTCTATTGAGTTAACAGATCCTGTATTGATAATCATTTGTATTATAATATAGGTAACATATGACCAAACTGACTTTTGTGTATGAGATACGATTAGTCTCGCATTTATACACTATATAAATCATGTGTATCCATACCGAATAATGATAATGACATCTCATATTAAAGGAGTAATTTCGATACTAGTATAATCATATCATGAATTATTGACATCATACTTTTGTATGATTCATTATATCTTTGGTCACATTTGAAAAACAGTTCTTTAATTGTTAATATGTATTAATGTCTTAATAACATGGCTATCATATTACCCGTATTAATATCAATCTCATGATATTTATCGGATATATT
This sequence comes from Trichilia minutiflora, assembly GCA_035590515.1. Classification (NCBI taxonomy): domain Eukaryota; kingdom Viridiplantae; phylum Streptophyta; class Magnoliopsida; order Sapindales; family Meliaceae; genus Trichilia; species Trichilia minutiflora. The sequence goes on from JAVXUL010114681.1 coordinate 10,455, forward strand.
CAATGTACCTACTGTATGGTATCAATCCCCGATTGATATAGTTTTTGTAGGAAACAATTTAGATAATTAAATTATTTGGGTAATTCATATATATAATCTACGTTAGTATGAATAATAAGAGGAAGCTATATACACACATGAGCAGAAATAGTTTTTTTAGTAATAAATATGTATAATACATATTATAAATAATAATTCAATATAAAATGCTCAAAATTGATAATACGAAGGATTTTAGAGCTTATAACACTAACAATTTTTATCGTTAGAGCCCCTATAGCATTATGCCCCTAGAATGAAGAAGGGCTTTAATTATTAGGATGTATTTTATTCTTTTTCTTCTCCCCCTCTCTTTCATCTTCCTCATAGCATTATCCTTAGGTAAATCCTTTTAAATCATAGGAGGCCTTGTAGAGAAAGCCTTCTCAGGCTCCTTAAAGGAGATCTCCTTTTTCCTTTAGGAAGTTAACACCATTGACTTTCTTGAGATGTATCTTGTCTTGTGCTTACCTATCCCCTTTCCACGGAGCCAAAAAGTCCTCCTATTGGCTTGTTGAGGGTTTTAGGTTGCCACTTACTACCCTTTCAACTAATTGATCCTTCAAGATGTCTTGGCAGTATTATTTTTCTTCATTCGAGGCTTCTTGGTGCCTATAGTTGCACATTATATAACAAAGGTTAATTTGAGAATGAACAACAGTAAGGCAAAAAGAAAGGAAAGGGTATTCACTTTTATCATTCGATTTTTTTCATTTCTGATTTTACCCCTGAGTATTGTAACTTTTACCAAGCTATATTGATAAAAGGTATATTCCTTGAGGGGAGTATCTTTAACAGGCCCAATATGCTTCTGGGCAAGTTAAGTTATTCCTGACTAGAATATGCACAAGCAAAAAATATATTAGCTTTGGAATTGACCCCGTCCTAATAAGCCATTACCTTGGTCAGGTTAGAGATGGAAATGATATTTACCTATGTCTTTAAAAGTGGTGGGAATGGCTTCCCCACTCATAAAAACCTATTATATACATTATCCCAGTCCCCGCTCATAAAAACCTACTTTTTCTTTTAGTTCTTATTATAGGAAATATTTTTTTTCAATTAGAGAGACAAGACCATAACAGACTTGTAGATAATACAAGCCTAGGTATCGACTTGGATTCGTCCTCAAACTAAAGAGATATAATTTCTTATTTATGAAGGGTAGGAGGCTCTTAACTCAAGTCTATAGAACATATAGACCACTTGGGATTTACCAACTGTTGAGGGTAGCAAAATTCTAAAAACTTTGAATATCTTAATGAAGTATGGCTGTAAGTACTCCTTGTTCAGAGTAGGGACTTCATTTGTTCCAGCTACTTTGAGATGAATACCTGAAAGGATTTTGAATGGCCACTTATAAGCCACCAAATTGGTTTCAATCACAATGGATGAGAACAAATATGTTTTATAGGACCTTTGAGTCAAGTACCAGATTCTTGCCATCACCCCCTCTTGACTTAGGGTCGGAGGCTCACTCGAGAGTCTAATGTTTCTTTTAATAGCCTCACGATCCTCGCGGATGTTTGTCTTTTTTTTTTTTTGTAAATCAAAGAAAAAGCTACATTCCATTTAAGAAGAGCAAAAAATATCCCTAATTAACCATGTCACCTAAACTTTCAAGCAAACCCATAAACCTAAACAATTACACAAAGTATGCTTCCTATGACTAAGCAAAACGTCAGAAACTACAATCACACAACACCTAGAAAAACCTAACACCACTCTCCTTCCTTGTTACTGTTCTACATCCCTCACAAACTTAAACCACTCATAAACCAAAATCCCAGAAAAAGATGGTGAATAAGCTTATTAAAATGCAGATTGACAGATAAGAATACGAGATTTGGAAAGTCATAACCGTGGATCACAATAGAAAATGTACAAAAAATTGCAAAAATTTGAAAGCAGAAGCAAAAGAAGTAAAAAGAGTAGAACAAAAGAAGAGCTCTATTTATAGTGGGAAAATTTGAGTCTCAATCATTGAAAAAAAATTAAAGGATGAGATAAAGTCATGTAATTGATGAAACTAATGGGTCATTTAAAACATAAGTGACTTTTCTTAATTAATGGGGATGATTATCATAAAATGAAGAGACAATGCATCGGAGACAACGAAAATAAATAAAAAGTGCATAACACATTAGACATGCTCACTCAATAGCTGGCCACAGTAAGGTCGTACACATTGAGTAAAGTCCACAACAACTCTTAAAACACCACGATTTAGAATTTATAGAGGTTATCATCGGGTCAAAAAGCTAACTAGTTTTTAACAAATATCAACTTTTGTTAAAAATTAGAGGAACTTAAAGTTTGAAAAAAAAAAGAAACTAAACTACTCTTTCACTCATTTCTTCTTCTTTTTTTCCTTAATTTATTATTGTATTTTTTGAACCCCAAGTTAGATATGGATTTTTTTTGCCATGCATTTAACATCACTTTGAGTTTTATCTATATTTGTAAGTTTCCAATAAATAATGGCCATCAAACTTTTACTGTTTAATACTCGAAGTCAATTTTATTGTACCTTAACATATAATACCCATCCAAAATTTGTGTATTAACAATATCAATTTTTTAAACTAAAATTTATTTATTCACTTGAAATTTGTGTTAAATATAATATTATAACTCAAATTACTACTCTTAACTTTAAGACAGTAGTAAGTAAAAAATTTGTCAATTGTTGCTTCATATTCAACCAGTCAAAAGGCAACTTCGACTCTGGGAAATTAGTAACATGCAAATTTTTTCAAAAAAATACTTAATTTTATATCCAAATTTGTAAAATAAATGAGATTTTTTTTAATCCATGAATAAAAAGTATGTTAGGATCCTCTTTATCACATTCATAATCAATCACCAAACAGGGGCGAAGCTAGAAATCTATATTAGGGGGGGGACTAAAGTTGAAACACATATAATTTATATAAAATATAAAAATTAACAAATTATCATCGAAAAATAAAATTATTAAATTACACTATTATAATTAAAAATAAATATTCATCACTAATAAAAAGTAAAAATACATTCTAATATAGTAACATATTAAAAAAGAACACGTCGCTCTTTTAAATCATGAAAATTATCAATAATTGATTCCATAGAAAAATTTTCTGCAATTTCTTTTTCAATATAAAGTAGCAAACAGTTAGATAAAAATCATCTTCAATTTTGTTACGAAACTTATTCTTTACTATGTTCATAACTGAAAAAGATCACTCTGTAGTAGCTGTAGAAATTGGAAGAGTAAGAATAAGAGTCACAACTCTAAACACAAGAGGAAAAATCTCAGATTTGTTTGTTTTCATCAACCATTGAGATAAATCAAAAATAGTTGATAGTACTTAAAAATTTGAAAGATGTCATACAAAATCAAAATGCTCAAATTGCATTCTCAGTTGCATCATCTCATATTCAACAAAGTCTTGAGGATAAAAATTTTGTGCTAATTTGTAAATCTCATCAATTCTGAATGATTTGTCATCTCTTTTGGATCTAAAGCTATACTGAGAGAAAGCAGTTCTACTGTGTGATCGTTGAACCTTTTATTCAATTCTGGTAATTGGGAGTCAATGACAGTATTGAAAATGTTAATTTTGTAATAATGCTCCATTGTAATTTCATCTTATTACTGGCAAGACCTTCCTCTTCTTGCAATATAATGAGCATTCATATCACGGACAAGTATGTTGACTGATTGACAAAAACTTTCACCCTAGTAATTAAGTCATTCCATTCTTCATGTAACACCTGGTCCAAGTCTGTCAACAATATTATCTGCTTTGGCCCAACCCTTGGGGCCTCACGATTTTGTTCTTGGTAATGGGTTATCTTGAGAACTTTCCAAGAGGTCACCCATCTTGGTATTGCTCTCGTCTAAGCACTCTTAATTTTATAGTTCTTAGAGTCAAATCATTACCCATCTCAAAAGGCCTTGTTGACAACTTGGTTCCAACTCTCCATATATAGCCCAGTAACTTTCTCTCCCATTCCGATGTGGGATTTGGTTCATCCCTGCTATCTTAGAAGCCTGCTAGAAGCCGTTCCTTGCTCAGACTCCCTCGACATCGGTGCCACTTCCCGTCCTTATTGAACTAGGATGTTATAACAACATCAAGGTTATCTTGTGAATGAATTGCCATACTTTGATATTATTTGGGGTAAATCTGAATTAAAACTTATGATAGGAAGTCAATAAGTGTGGTAAGATATTCTTAGAAATATATGAATATTCGAGAAAGGATCTATCAGCCTTAGCATTTGAGGTAAAATGCTTTATATGAATAATTCAGATTTGGCTCATAAAATCCTCAACAAGGGTAATATATTGTGTGTGATTAATAAGTTTGCTCTCAATGATGATACATTTTAGAGTTGTTATCTATTATTTATTATACATAGCATCGAGTTTAAGAGGGTATGATGATAATAGCATATCCTTGATCCGATCAGAGTATTGTATGAAAAAAAGATTGAATTATATGATAACTAATAATATAAAGGTTCATTATTAAATCTTTACACTTCATTGTAATCTAGAGGCCATATTACATGGTTAGGTATCAATATTGATATGTAGACATATTTAATTAATCTTCTTAAAGATTAATTAAATAAAAAGAATTAAAGAGTTTAATTCGGTCTATAAATAGAAATTAAAGAGTTTAATTCAGTTATATTGTCTACTACCGCCTTTAAGGTGAACTTACAGAGTCTTACCCATAAATTAACTCAAATTTTTTCAAAATAGATTATGCATCACTTAAATATATTATGTTAAAGTTATTATAGTAATTAACCTAACCATAAGTATGGTATAAGTAATTATGGTCAAATTTTCATCCTAGTAGATGAAAATTTGACAAGTGGCATAATCTTGGCCTTATATAACAAACGAAGGGTATAGTTGCATGAGATATGACTCCATCTTGACTACACATTTGGCACCATATTTTTCCTTATATTTTATTTAATTAAATATTAACTAAATAGAAAAATATAAAAGGGGACTTAATGGATTATTATTGAATTTTTCACTAAGTGAAAAAATGAAAGAAAAAGTAAAAAGGAGAGCTTTTTCCCCCTTTGGCCGAATTTATTCTTTTTAGGTTTCATGACCATTTTTTATCATTTTGATCAATCAAATGTGAATTAAAGCCTCTTATAAAGTGATCTATGCTTTAATGTGATCAATTGTAAGTGTTGAAATTAAATTCCAAAAGTTAGAATTTCTAAGGTTTATGCTTAAAACCCTAATTCAATCAAAGTGATCTTGATTGAATTAAGTTAGGCTAAAGAGGGAAAATGAAGGTTAAGGACATCACTTATTGGAAGAGAGTTTAATTTGGCTTCATAAAATTTCAAAAAGTTAGAACAAAAACTTAAGAGTGCTTGAAAACTAGGTATGTTTTCGTACTAGCTTTTAATTATGCTTATCAATTTAATATCTAAATCCTTTAATGTGTAAGACTTAATTTCATAAATTAGAGAGCTTTACATACTAGATTCTTATAGTGAACTTCCTATATCATTGAAAGTTTATACTCCTCAAAATGATCAGGATATCTACAATAAGTGGTATACAGATAATCGTAGAGTACGACTTTACATGGTAGCTTCGATAAATAGGGAGCTATAAATTGACACAAGAGTATGACATCTGTATATGAGATACTTAGATCCCTACAAGAGTTGTATGGTGAGAACTCTCGCATTGTGGAATATGATATATGCAACAACCTATTTAACATAAACCTCAGGGAGGAAATCCTACTCGATGACTATGTTATTAAGATTATAAATGTCATCGGCTAATTGAACGCTTGGGATATCATTATGACTGATTGCTTTAAAGTCAATCTAATTCTTCAATCTCTCTCACCCAATTATAAAGGGCTTATAATGAATTATAATTTGAATAGAATTGAGTGTACTCTTTCTGAGTTACTCAACGAGTTTTAAGAGTATTATAAATAAAATAATAAAGGAAAAAGGTATAAGGATGTCCAAATAACCATTACCAGTAGGAATAAAAAAAGACTACAACATTCATCTCAAGGTCCAAAAAAACCTAAGAAAAAGAAAGCCAAAAAGATTCAAAGAGTTTAGCCTCCCAGACAATCCAAATCAAAGTCCCAAAAAAAAGTGTTTCCATTATGAGATCAAAAAACATTAGAAGAGGATTTGTGCTTAATACCTCGATAGACTTAAGAAGGTTAAGAAAGTTATGTATAGTAGTTACATGATTGAATATGAATTAACTATTAATTCTTATATTTATTCATAAGTTATTGACTCATCTATTACATTTCTTTTTTGTGTCTTTATAGATATTGTAAAATAGCTCTGCATTATTGTGCGATAAAATCATGCTATGAATGACTACTAGAGTAACTGTTGCTATGACGGCTATTGGATTGTGTAACCTAAAGCTATCATCCAGACATATTTTAAAATTGGATAGGGTTTTACATTTTGCTTATACTATACGAAACATAATTTCTATATCTCTATCTTGTAATAACAGTTTCTTCTGTATAGTTTAATGAAAATGAATGTTTATTATATTTTGAAAATGAATGTTTATTACATTCAATTAATACAAATAGTTTGTATGTCTTCCAATTGAATAATAGTTATTCTATTTTTTCATTACAAATAAAAGAATTCGAGTTAAAATGAATCATAAATATCTGTGGCATCACATATTAGGCCATATCAAAGAAAGATAACTTGCTCGTTCAGAGCTATTGGGATTTTGTTCTCATTGAGTTCAGAACCCATTCTGACTTATGAGTTGTGTCTTTGATGAAAAAATAACCAAGTTGCTCTTTACGAATAAAGGTAAAAGGTCAAAAGAATTGTTAGACCTCATACATATCGACATATATGGACTATTTAGTATGATGTCTAGAAAAGGTTTTGATTAGTTCATCACCTTTACTGATAATATGTCTAGGTATGAGTATGTATATTTAATGAAATATAAATCAAAATACTTTTAAACATTCAAAGAATTCAAAAAATGAAGTAGAAAATCAAATAGGAAAAAGTATTAAGGTTTTGCGATCATATCGTAGAGGTAAATACTTAAGTATTAAATTTTAAGAATTCTTGAAAGAAGATGGAATAATCTTAAAGATGACTCCGCTGT
>JAVXUL010114692.1:0-17653 GCA_035590515.1 Trichilia minutiflora
ATTAGTAAAGATATATACACAAGAAAATATAACCCTGAACCATCTGACACGATTGGTTCTAGGGCATATCTCTAACAGTTTAAACATATAATTAATAGTTAGCTCGAAGGTATAAATACACACCTAGTTTGAATCATTGTTATAGATAATAGTTAAAAGGTTGCCATGAACTTTGTTCGAACTATAGTTATACACTTAGTGCAAAAGTAAATTTTAAAATATATGTGTTGCTTTGAAAAATAGTTTTCACCATAATGGATAATTTTCACCATGACGAATATCAATTTTTGTTATGGTAAAAAATAGTTTCCATTACAGCGAAATATTCGCTCCGACAAAATAGAAATTTTCTTGTATCAAAATTATTCATTGCAACGAAAACTGTTTTTTACTACGACAGATAAACTGTTATTCATTTTTTATGCGACGAAAATGCTATTTTTGTCGCAGTGTAACTTATCGAAAATTTAAACATTTTAACGTTCTCAATTCATCTCACTTTCCTAAAAATATGCCATTCAACTATCATTTCTGAAACCGCTCCAATCATTATTGAAAGGATTTGAAATTGATACATTCTCCACTTTGGCACAACGTATCGACGACACAAGTTTAAAAATCAAGTAAGTACGTTATTTCTCTTGCACAAAAGTTAACATTCTTCAACTCTAGGTTGTCTATTCAAATTAGGGATTAACAATTTGAAGCCTTTAAAATGTATAGATTGAGAGTAATTTACATTTTATTATTTGTGCTAAGAAATAATTTGAAATGATATTATAAAGTGTTTGTGGTGTGGTAATTGATTACTTATAATTTGGTGTGTGAAGGTACGATTTTGAAGTGTTTTAGTTGTGTGTATATAATGGATTTTAGCATTTGGCTGGAATCTTTAACAAACTATGGGAAATAATTGAAATAGCATAAATCAATGACTAAGAAGACCACAATCAAAAACACCATGAAAAGTAGTACTTCTGACCCTTTAACAATCCTCTCCAAGAAGACCATGACCCCCATAGATTTCTTTCTCTAAAAATCAAAAGTATTTTAATGATCAGATTAAAAACAAAGCTACAATCAGAAAAAAGAGATTTGAATTTACAAACACTCATCCAGAATTTTCTCAATTAATAAGAAATCTACAATGGGAGACATTATTGAGTAAACCAAAATCTGATACAATGATTTTAGTACGAGAGTTTTACACGATTACTAAGTTTGATATAGGTCGAATGTCTAAAGTCCAAGGTACATTAATTAGCTATAATGATATAACTATAAACAGAATCCTTAACACACCCCAGGAAGAGGATAAGGCATATGACCTTATGAATTCGCTTGATTTAGTTGTTTTACCCTACTCAATGTATGAAAAAATGTGTCATAGATTCAAAAAAACGAGTAGCAACCGAATTTCTAGTTTAATATTTGCCTTTAACTTATAGAACATGGCACCATTTCATTTAATATCACCTCTGTCCAACTTCACATTTGGCAGAAATTAGTAAAAAACAAGCCATCTGTTATTTTGTTGGTGATTTTAGAGAAAATATTGAGGGATTAAACATATTATAGGGATTTTAAAGTTTTATTTGATCATTTTTCATCAAATTAAAGCATTAAATACTAACCTTTAGTTTTTGGATGATGAAGAAAGCTTGAAAAATATCAAAGTGTAATGAAATCAAAGTTATATAAGAGCAACGGCAACAAAAGTTTTGATTTCCTTCCAAAGATCCATGCAATAAATCAAGTGTCTCATTAAAACGAGTTCAAAACTCATACCTTTTACAAATTATAAGTACAAATCTTCAAACTTGTTCTTCTACAGTATCCACCCAATTGTATAAATTAAAATTTCGAGTGCTAACTGTTATTCGTGTTTCTCTGTGTTTTTTTTGTTTCTATTGTGTTTTTCCTTCATTTAAGAAAACGCAAAGAATAAACCCTAGGTACTTATGTTTACAATACAATAAAAGGTTCTTTTTGTATTGCGCCTTAGGGTTAGAGTTTAATGATAAAATAAACCCAATATTCGTGTTGGGCTTGGCCTTACTCTTAAGGCCTAATATATTTAATAAAATTTTAATTAACATCCTTAACCTAACTTTATTAAATAGATCTAATAAAACCTTAATTAACACAAAGTTTCTATGAACTAAGATAAATTCATCTCATGGATTTATACTTTCAATTTTCTTATTCTAACGTGCGATCCAATATATTATTGTAACGTTAATAGTGATACTAAAATATAATTTTAATATCACAAAGCATGAGCAACGTCTAGCAACACATCAAGACCATCCAAGTGACGAGAATGTGAATGGTTTAATATCACATTTTATCCTATGACCAATTTTATCATGGAGTTTTAATCCCTTTATCCTTGATATCTTAATTGAACACGAGACATAGATTGTGTCATCCTCGTAAAGTTCAATCTTCATATTTCTTTGATATCCTGAGTATAATTATTTGATCAAATGAATCGATATCACATACTGATACATTTAAGTATAACCATGTATTTTAATAATCATACTCAATCAAAGATTCCAAAGATATCACTTCCATTATATAGAAGGGAGAAATTTTATCTTAATCAAATATATCCTTTACATGATTCATAATATATCTAATTATTTTATTTATAGTCCATCCTATTACGGATGTGTTTGAAAATATCAAAATATATCATCCATTATATTGGAAAACTATAATAATCTCAAGTCAAAGGATCACATACGTCATTATCATTATGAGAATAACTTATGACGCTTATATAATAATCCATGTAGCATTATCATAGTGGATTGATCTAGTATTTTAGTTCACTAACTTGTAATGATATGTTGACTTTATATCTCATATCGTAACATATCTCATGTCATTATCAATCACTACATATACTAGTCTTAATGTATTATTATTACCTTATCTACAATAATACTTAACTAGTGACACTTTAAGTGTCATGCCTCAATCTGTGGGTCCCACACATAACAATAGCCACAAACTCTCAATATGTACTCAACAATCCCCTAAATACATATTAAGGGCCTATATACTTCCATCCAAGTCTCCCAAACTTTTTAAGTTTTCTTAATTAATCCACAATCACTTCTAAATAATCAAAACATTTCATAAAATTATCCATCAAAGTAATTAAATGCATAATCATAACTAATAGAAATAAGAATAATATAGTTTGCAAATCTTTTTATGACCCGCAAATTATAAATTTACAAAATCAAATCAAATCAAATAAACATTCTCAGTGGACTTTAAATTCTTCTAAGTGAGTCGGATCAGAGGTATACCTATTGCCCTCAAAACCTAGAGGGATCATCACCAATGGACGCACTCAGTTATCTTTCTAAACCTGAAACTGAAAGGAGAGGGGGTGAGTATACGGGAGTATACTCCGTGAGTGAACAAAGTATTAAAATAAATAAATACAATTTAATATAAAATTTATAAAGTAAATCATTCCCTTAAAATACAAAAGTATGATTCGAAAAATCATTTAAAAATAATTTAAGGTAAAATAATTGATTTAGTTGAAAGTATAAAATATGTATATAAAATCATTGGGTTAGCTCCCTTTCCCGACGATTATCCTGACCTTGGGTAATTCCGAGATCGTCAGTGGGTTTTATATACAAATAAAATAATACAATTTTATAAAAAATTATTTTAAAATATAAAGAACAAAAGTATGCATGTTTTTATTCAGAAAATAGACCCACCACTGACGTTGGCTCTAGTAGCCATGTGGTGACATTCATGATTAACTCGACGAGATACACATATGATCGAATCAAATCTCAACAACTCATTAATATCACTCTTATACCAACCCCCACTTGTGTACTTCCACTCACTGAGATAGCCTCTCTCTAGATTGTCCTAGACTACCACCCTGTAGCTACAGTAACCTAATCCTAGCCCATATGGCCGTTATCACCAATATGTATACATATACGTATATATAAATCCATACAGTCCACAAGGATCGCAAGAATCATCAATAAATCATAATCAAACCAAATCATTTAGAAATCATACAAAATGCCACTCAATTCATAATTGACCTCCGACCATCAGTTAAACAAATACATTTATCACAAATCATATAAGGATACACTTATAGAATAAAATATAATCATAGGAAGCAAAAGTATCAATCGTCAGAAATTTAACCAGTGCAAATATTTATAAATATTTTTGAACATTAGAAAACATCATAAAGATAGTAAAAATATAAAAATGTCCACTCATAGTTTAGAGAGGGTATACACTCCTTAATTTTTCTCATTTCTCGGCACTTCATGCGGGTTTCTCACTAGCGTATCTTCGCCTAAACACATATGTCAAAACTATATTAAAACACATCTCTAAACTACGAATGATATTCATATACATGCAATGCATTCCATTTTAGATTTTTAACTTCGATTAATACATTAAATCGATTAAAATCCTCGTCATTTGCCTGATTATCTATTTTCTATCACTACAAACCTATATTTGAGCTAAATTAACACATTTTGATTCGATTTCACAAGTTTAACGGGTGGACCTCACTTTCTCATCGAAACAGTAACTCAAACATTGTTTTTACCTAACTATATTTTTTAAATTTGCATTTCTAGTCACCTAATGATTTATCCAACCTCTCTACAACCTAAATAACGTATAATAATCTAAATGCATGCAATAAAATTAGTAGAATCCCCCACAAATGAACAATAAAATCCATTTTTTAAAGATTTCATAAAATACGAAATAGAAGCTATAGACGGGTTAGAAATAATGTCATTTACCTTGTAGTACCATTAGTTTGCTTCAATTTCGCCTTGAACACGAAAAACCCCAAATTTATCCCCAAAACCTTAGCTCCTATTTACAATTTCCTTGCTCCTCTCGACAAATTAAAGCTTGTAGGAAGCTTAAAATGTAAAATGTGGTAAGAAATCAATGAGAAATTGAAGAAAAATGAAAATGGGGTGTTGGGTTTATGGAGAGCAAAGGAGAGAACATGAGAGAAAAGAGATAGGAGGAGAAAATGAGAGAAACGATGGGGAAGAAGGGGTTCAGCCTCTATTTATAATAAGAGGGTGAAATTACTATTTTACCTTCAAAATTATAAAGGAGAAGTTTTTGGATAGGTGCAAATTGATCATTTCGTAGGGTTTTTCATCGATTTGATTAAACGAATTGAGAAATTTGTTCGAATGAATCTTTCGACACCTTGAAAAGTTAGAGAGCTTCTAATTTACCGTTTGAATGAATTCTTACTCGTTCGAATGAATTGACTACTTTGGTCGAACGAGTAGGAGATTCGTTCGAACGAATCTTAGGCAAAAAATTTTTTATGAAGTCCTTAAAATATCGGTCAAATGAATCACCCTATTCGATCGACCAAGTCAGCTAAAATTATAAAATTTCATTTAAATCCTTCCTAAATTTGAAAAATATCATTGGAATCCCATTTAAAATAAAAATATCTTTTAATTATTTTGAAGTCCTTGTGTTTATGACTTTAAAACTCAGTCTTAATCAACTTAAATCCTCAAAATAATTATAGAGCCACAATATCTTATCAATTATCTACATGATGGGCATAATTATATGCATAAAAAATAAAAAATTATCATATTATCCTTGGATCTTAGACACGGGGCTTACATTAAGAATAGTATTCAACTAACTGAATCCACCATTCTAAGGTATTATTACATTTATTAAATACACAGATATCTAATTCCAATATAAATATATATATATATATATATATATATATACACGTTCTAAATATCCAATATATCCAGCATAAAGCCTCCAAGAGAATCAAACCACTTTTGTATTTCTTCTTTGGTTGAGTAAGAGAGAGGTGAGAGAGAACTTAAATGCTTTTGTTTTCAATTTTTCAGTCAAAATGAAAAACTTAGACAAATAAAATGAAATTTAACTCTATTTATAATATCCACCATAATTACAAAAATGTCAATGATTTTAAAGTTAAAGACATTTGCATCTTAAGCTTGTCCAACAAGCTTCTTAATAGTAAAATGATGAAATAACAAATTTGTCACTATTAAATATTTTAATATCAAACTTGTCTTAAAACTAGTCAAATCAATTTTGATCAATTTTAATTAATTTTATTTATATTCTTTAATATTAATAAAATATTATAACTTACTTTAAGTTATAATCAAGTTAATTTATCAAACTCTCATAATCATTAAATTATTTACTCTCTTGTCAATTTATCAAGCTCTCATAATCATTAAATTATTTAACGTATAAATAATTTATAATTTTTGGTTAATTATTATCATTTAATTATTATCATCAAGAGAGTTAGCCTCTTAGCAGATAACAATTAATATTCTCTCATATATTTAAAAAAAATAAAAGATTTTTAATTCTAACCTTTTGGGTTTACTGTTGTATTAGTCGTAAGCTAAAATCGATCTCATCGATTTCGTTTCAAACTTTTCAAATGTTCAATAACTATAATTAGCATCTAACAATACTTTATAGTCCCTAAACCATAATGAAAATTTTGTTATTGAATCTTAGTATCAGATTATGCGTTCTATGTGGATAATATCTCTCTATCGTCTAATCTCGACTAAGTCAAAGTTTATATAAAATCAAAACCTTAAACTTAGTGTCAATCTCGAACCATTAGTCATTACGCACTAAATTTGTTATTACAAACTTTTTCATGTGACTAGGAAGTTTTATGGATAGGGGTATTAGGGTTTCAGTCATTTATTGATGTCAAACTAAGAGCTGAATTTGGATTAAGCTAACGAAAACTCAAATCATATATATCGAGTCGATGGATCTCATCTTGACAGTCACTCATATCCCAATATAAATGACTTATAACCAAACTGACTTCTTGTAGAAGACGTGATTAGTTTTGTACTTATACACCATATAAATTATGTACATCTATATTAGATAACGATTATGATATTTCAGGTCAAAGGACTACGTCGCATACTAATAGAATCAAATTGCGAGTTATTAACTACATACATTCTATATGATTCATTTTTTTTTAATTATATTCGAAAAATAGTTTTCTAACATGACATGACTAGTCAACACTGATCTATTAATGACATGACTATCATCTCATCCGCACTAATATCATTTTATGATATTCACCGGAGACATTCAAAGTGCTTAATATGCAATATCAATGCTCAATCGATACCATGTATATAAGGAACAATTTAGATAATTTGATTATCTAGACATCATATGTATATTCTGGTCATTAGTATGATTGAAAAAGAAAGTAGTATACATATATGAACAAAAATAATTTTTTTATTAATATATACGTACAATATATATATAGTGATACACTACTATATACTCTAAAATTGACAACACGAATGGTTTTTAGGGTATACTACACTAACACCATCCTCATCTATGCCATTCAAAATAGCATTTTCATAAATGTTGGTCTGTGGAGTTCTAATAACATTTAGTGTACCTCAGCCACATTATAGTTGGTTTATATATTTCCCATGTTATTTTTGAATTAATTGCTAGGAAATGAGTTGAAATGACATGTAAAAAGATAATATTTCCTAAGAGCAAAACTATTTTCTAGACTTTTGGGATCATTAAGCAAGTTAAACAAAGATGAAAGGCACATAGACTTCTTCTTCCAAACCTACCCAACTGAAATAAGAGAAGCCAACCATGATGAAGCTTGCATATGACGTGGCCTTGTGCAAAAGAAGAATTTCAAGAATAAGGTATAAGACAACAAATAAGATAGATAGATTAGCCATATTCATTTTTGATGGTTTGAATGTTTAAGCCATATGTTATATCAATTGCCATACAGCAGACTTAGATGTGCATGCTTTTCCAAACATACCTCCTACACACCATCGAACGTGGAGGAACAGAATTTGAGTTAAGTACATAATAGATGAGGAGGAGGAGGATTGAATTGTTACTTTAACTTGGTTAACAATATTATATTTTTAGATAATTAATAATTTGTTATGATTTGTTTATGCATATGGTATTTGCTTGTTATTTGCTACTTTTACTTGATTAACAACGTTAATTTTTCATAGATAATTAATAGTTTATTATAATTTATTTATCATAAGGTATATACCTAAGTGTGTATAAAAGTCCATTCTCACCGCAGTGAATCTGCAAAATAACTTATAAAAATATTAAAATTGGTTATTAGAAATTGAGTGGTTTGACACTTGAAAAACATCTTCATTTGTATTTATGTTGCATCTTATATTTAAACATTTCAATGAATCTTAACTAATTCAGCATTAATAATAATAACATTGCTAACTCAAAGAATTAAATATTACAAAATTAAATTTAAATAAATGTACATTAATATATTATAAATTATTTACTGAAAAGTATAAAGATTATAAAAAAACATAATCCCATTTTTTACTTAAACGTTAAAATATGAAATTTATAATAGAGTCCATAAATGTTGTATACATTTAATAAAATAAACTAAAATATTATTTATGTTATTTTGTATTATAATAGAAATTATTCTTAAATTGATTGACAAATAGTACACAAAATTGTAAGCAATCAATAAAAAGGGTACCATAAATTTCACTGTTCATAGTATCTATAATTCCATGGGTTCAATTGGATATAACATAATAAACTTCCTGCATAAAACCATGTCACTTTGGTTAGTATCCAACTTCATATATATGATACAATATGGCAATAGTTTTTTATACATCTGTATAAATAAATAGGAATATATCAAACATTAATACTTCATATAAATTAAAACTATAAACTATACAAAAATTAAAAAATAGCAACATCTTCAATTAATAATAAATAACGACTTACCAAACAATTCAATAATTTGGATGAAGGTGTATTAGTTCTCAATAGGTAGTATGATTATGTCTAATACCGTGACACCTACTACGCCACTTTCTAACAACATCCTTTCCTTACGAGGGAGTACGTAATTTTCTTTGTTGACCAGAAGGAGCTATCACTCAAAGTGCCTTAATAATTATTTAATGCACTTCAATTGGCATAATCCATTCTATCTTATTCTCTATCAGATAAATACATTCTGTATATACCAACAAAAATGATTCGTTACTATAGTACTTTGAGCATAACCGATTGTAATCATATTTTGTATGTTTGCACACTGCAAGGGTATAAGTACATGATAATTGTTATAAATCAAATCGTCTATAATTACATATCCTAACTTTGAGATCTATAAACTTGTCATTTCCTTTAATATTTATCACAAACTCATACCTAGATACATAACTCATATAAAATTTCCAGGATAATTTAATTTGATCGTTAACAACTGCTTAAATTGTATCAGTTAAGTATGATTATTTCACGTTGGCTGCCTCTTTTTATTTATAAAACAATTATTGTAACACACATCTTATGAACTCAATCAACGAAGTAATAGGGAGATGTCGTACTTGTCTTAACAAAGAGTTAATACTTTTCGCAATATTAGTTGTCATCATATCATATCTACATGATGAAAAATATGATCTTACTCACTTATGAAACATAACTTTATGCTTTAAATAGTTAACAATATTCAAATGTATTGCCTTCAATTTGTAAATGTATCGATTGAACTCAGATATTTGATATACTTTTGCAGCAAGGAAGTAACTTTGCTTGAACAGGTTTATCACCTAGGTCTGCATATTGAATTTTTCTTTGACATTCCCAGTTACACGATAAGTACAAAATCTATTAGTTGTTTAAGAAAAAATTACACTAATTCCCTTCTTGATACTATTGTGTCAATCTAAAATGAATACCAAATTATGCATCAACCCAATGGCTTGGCGAACCTTCAACAAAAACTATTTCCACGATACATTATTTTCTGAATCAACAACTTTAAATACCAATCGGTATATTTGATCATTACCATTAAGTACTACTATAAATAATAAAGTACCACGATACAATCCTTTTAAGAATGTGCCATTAATGATGATAATTAGACAAATAACTGTATGAAATCCTAAGACACAAGCACCAATAAACATTAAAAAGTAAAGAGAATGGTCCTCATTGTCTAGTTTTATAACCCATACTATATCTAGATTTCTCTCTTACAGTACATGATAATACAGAACAAGTGTTAGAAAAAACTTTTCTGGATCACTATACACAAATATTAGTATTTCTTCCTTACTAAAACATGCCTTATGATTTGATACCTGAGCTCCATATTTTTTTTGAATATCATCGATAATATTCTATGGAGTGTAAATACGACTTGCATTTACAAACCTGTCCTGTATTGACGATATAAAAATACTGTTAGTTACTTGACTATGCTCATCTTATAGTTGATCGATTACACATATATGTATCATATCTCGATCTAATTGAGTAACTTGAAAATATAGGTTGCCACTTATCTTAATAGCCCCTATACACTATTTACAAGAATTTACTATGCATCTTAATTGATACTAATCAATTATAGATTTATAAATCTTTAGCTAAAAGCATCTTTTCATTGTTATTAAACTTAGCCTCTACTTTAATTTTTGTTTTAAGCTAAAAATTTGGCAAACATAGATATTACTATCATCATTTATTGATAATTTATCCTACACATTCATCATTATAACCAATAGAATAGAAAGCAAACGCTGAGTGATTTAATCTAGCATTACTGAAATTTTCATTGAACTGTCAAAATTATATAGCATATCATGAACATCCCATGTTTGGTTAAATTCTTCACATGGGACTGTTTAATTAAGTTCTAATGTGAATATGGACTTTCGAATTAGGTTATTTAAGACTTCTGATTTATGCTATATTATTACTTTTAAACTATTCTTTTTAGACTTTCGAACTATTCGCTACTGTTCAACTTTCGAATTGCCATTAATATCAACTTTCGAACTATGCTACATTCCAAACTTTTGAAAGTTTTCGTTATTGTAGCTCAACTTTTGAACTATACTTCTATTGAGAAATTTTCAAACTATATTCTATTCAACTTTCAAACAATCTTTCATTTTAACTTTCGACTTTAATTTAAATATCGACTTTCATATTAAGTTTTTGGGACTACTTTTGAAAATATGTTTATCCTAACTTTTGAACTAAATTTTACATATCAGCTTTCTAAATAAGTTTAAAACTATCACGATCTTTCAAACAAATTAATTCTGCAACAAAGAGTCTTCATTACCAGTCAACATTATCATTAACCGAATTTAAACCGTATTAAGACATCCAAACTACGATGCTTCATGTTGATTTCATAAAAGATTAACTACTTTTGCCTTCTAAAACTTAAAATTTTAAATGCATGTTAATGAAAATCATGAGTTTTAACACTCTCTGCCTGTCCATGACTCTTTTCGTATCAAATGCAGTAAAACCTATAAATGTGAAACAAAGAAATTGACTTGAAGTTGGGTTTTACATAAGTCACCGAAATCGTGTTTTAAGAAGTGAGAGACAACATTCATACTATGGATGTGTTTTTAGTGGATTTTTCTCTTATTTGAATTATGGGAGTAAAATTATCCAAATAATTACTATTTGTTAAGTTGATTAATATTTTTTTATTGTAATCAATTCGGTAAAAAACATTAAAAATGAGATCATTTTCTTACTAAATTCAGTGAATACTATCGAATTCAACATAGTAAGAGTTATCAGAAAGAAATTGATCATTTATGTTTTTATTTATAAAATATCAAACATTAGGTTTATGTAGACATGTGTAAAATTATTAAATAATTATTGGTGCGAGAATTATTCGTGGACCCTTCTCACGGCCAACGAGGAATGACTCAGTTGGTGAGGTGCGAGGGTGATGAGGCTGCTATCGTATGGTGACTTTTTCATCGGAAGATGGCTAAATGCGTGACTGTTTCTGATGAAGCTTCACTTTTTAAGCCTGCAAAATAATAACACCTTCGGAGTGACGCCGGATAGAGTTTTTGACAGGGAAACTCTGAACTAAGTCAAAAAATAGTGAAGGAAAGAAATGTTGTTTCCAACTAATAGGGAATAAAGAAATTAGAAATGGCAAATGTGAAGAACCAAATGTCGAGGTTACCAAAGTGGACGCTGAGGGAGAAAGAAGTGTTTTTGGTTCCTGAAAAATGTGTCATTGCCAAATCTCCTTTTTTCCTAAAAGAGTTCGAATCCCCTCTCCATTAAAAATGTTATCTTTATATAGTGCCTCCATGATAGTAACTAGGTACCAGAGAATGAGAATGATGGGACGTCTGTTATGGGATAGAGTGCAGTCATATTTCATAAATATCGCTGCTGACACATCTAAAGGTTACAGCCCTGACACCGTCCCATCACCTAAAGATGGTCAAAAGATAGGATAGGTGCATTGATGATGGAACGGCTGCCTTGATGATAGGCATATTGTCAGCGCTCATTCCTATTTTTGGATAAAGGGCACATGTCCATAGGTACTCTGGTCAGGGACCGTCTATAAGCTGGATACGAAAGGAATCCCAACCTAGAGTAATTACTGAATTTGTACCGTCTGGTTTGTGTCTCCTAAGAGGCTAGCCTGGTTCCGAGGACGAAAAGTGTCTAGAGGCTCCAACTATTAGTTGCCCGGGCTGAGGTATATTGTTGATACTTAGGAGGAAAAAACCTAGGATAGAAGTCTCTGTCACCCTGGGACCTGAGACGATGAAGCTTCTGGGGCGATAGAACACCTAGGGTGAAGGATGCCTGGGATGATGAGATTCTTGAGACATAGGCTTCCCGGGATGGCCACCTACCACGTACCCTACTGATAGGGTATCTATGTGTCGATCCTATATTTTTCCCCAAACATTCAATCCCCTAATTTTTGGTGTGAGACTTGTAAAGCTCGCACCAGAAAATCATGGATGAGATAACCTGTTTTGGAGAGATTAGCTGGCTCAAGTGATCAGGGGTTACTCGTGAGGTAGCCATCTTGAGGTGGTTGGGGGTGTTAAGGACACTACTCGATCACTAGTAACCCCCTTGACGGAGCTATTAACTCTTTGATGATGTGTCACCTTGGGGCTTTTACATCTGTCTTCATTAATTGCAGTCCATCAAAAGTCACGTCATATGTTTATCCACAGCTATCATCGAGCTGGCGACTCTTTGCTTTTTGGGGAGATTTAAACACTAGGCTGGGGTCGAGCCACATTTTAAAAACTCGATTGGTTAGAGATATGGCTATTCCTTGAGCTATAGGGCAATTATAGGCCTAGACACGTGGCTCTCCCCTGACCATTTAGATCAACGGCAAAGATCAATCCTCTTTCACTATAAATACCCCCTCTTTTACTCGTTATTTTCATACTTCTGACTTCTTCCTGCTTTTTGTTCTTCACTCTGGTGCTTTCCCTTTCATCATTCTCTGCTTTCTTGTTTGCTTCTATTTTCGTGCTGCCTTTTGCCTTCTCTGTTTGTTTCTTATGCTTTTGCAGGTGTTTGTGAGTTTTCACAGGAAATGGCCAACAAAAGAGATTC
Organism: Trichilia minutiflora; assembly: GCA_035590515.1. Lineage (NCBI taxonomy): Eukaryota > Viridiplantae > Streptophyta > Magnoliopsida > Sapindales > Meliaceae > Trichilia > Trichilia minutiflora. Next base: position 13,570 of record JAVXUL010114692.1, read on the forward strand.
AAGGGATGCTGTTCGCTGGAAGAAATCTACTCATGCAACTACCCCCACCCAAAAGAGAGGGAAAGATGAAAGAAACGCCTTAAGGCAAACGCATGCCAGGGGACGAAACGAGGCAAACTAGTTCCCCTCCACTATTACCAAGGCGGATATACCTACCTACTGTCAGCTCTATGATATTTTTAGGAGCGTAAGGATCAGGGTTACCAGGATTGAAGAGATCCCAAGTGCCCTAGGGCCACAAGAAGTGGTCTTCAATAAGAAGCACCTTCTGTTAAGGGTAAGATTTTCCCTCTAGTTCTACTTCGCCAAGATGTTCGAGGCCTTTGGGATCCCTCCCTACCAACTGACGCCGAATAACTAGAGGGTTCTAGGGGGCCTGTTCATGCTGAAAGTCGATGTCGGAGCTTCCGTCCCTACCCTGGATAAGGTGCTGCACTTCTACTCTCTCAAGAAAAATACCAGCTAATACCTGGGGTGGTACTACCTGCAGATCCGCCCAGGGTACCGATCAAAGATCAATGGGATTCCTTCTTACAATAAAGACTAAAAAGACCGCTAGTTCGTGGTCAACAGAGATTGGGTCAAATCTCCCCAAGACCCCGTTCCCACTTCCTTCCAAGAATCGGGTATAACAAATTATACTTAAATATTTTTATCTTTTGGACTATTCTTACTGACCTTTCTTTGCACAGATATTGGATGGGAGCAGTCGAGGATTCTGGCAAGCGTAGCCAGCAGCATAGAATCCCTGACCCTGATGGATGTTAGAAATCTCCTGAGCCTAAACTCCTAGGTGAGATTTGGACTGGTATCTAAGGTCGCGACCAGGAGCGAGCTAACAAAAGCAAGGGCTCACTTGAATAAGGGTAAAAGTATTCAGAACCACTTTCCAACTTAGACTTGGATTTATCTTTTCTCTTACCAACATTCTTTATGTTTGTACAGCAGCAAGAACGGAAAGGACCGTAGCTGACTGAAAATAGAGAGCAATCGATATCTTAAAGGGGCTGCTCTCAAAGGGGGGACCAGGGGTCGTCAAACTGACTAACACCCAATCAAAGGCCTTAAGAGCAAAGAAAAAGAGGCCTAGAAAAGAAGATCAGAAGAAGACCCCTGAGAAGGGGGCAAGAAGACCGAGCGCCACAAGGAGAAAGGCGGCTCCTTGAAGCCTAGGGAGAAAACAAGGAAACATCTCCCGAGAGACAACTCAGCTTCGGCGAAGGATAAGGGGAAGAGGCCCCTGGACGAGGGTATGACTGAGGCGAGGAAGAAATTGAAAGTAGAGGGTTTCGATCCATGAGAAAGGCACAACAGCCACCCAAGATTTGAGATAAAAAACACAAGCTCTCACGGGTCAGGATCCACAACGACGGTCTGACCCCAAAAAAGTTGCGAGTGATAAGGGGTTAAGCTCAGAGACTGTCGGGGGTCGGGATCAGAGTCAGGAAGACCCGCCCTTTTTGGGGATTGAAAACTTGTTCCAGGCTACCAGAAAAGATACCGGGAATATAAACTGGATTTTTCTGGAGGATCTACCGGAAGAAAAAAAGAAGAATTTTGAATACCTTTTCCTCTTGGTAAATTCGGCTTAGGAGGTGATCTCCCCAAAGAGAGGCGAGGATATGGCCGATGTGACCACAAAAGAAGCCCTTAACTGGCTTAGCGTGTTGTCTCATCGGGTAAGTTACTTCTTCCCTTAGCTTAATCTTGAAGACTTAGACAATTTTTCCTTCCTTCTTGAAATGTTAACCCTTCTTTCCCTTCCTTTGGTGCAGGGTGCATATGTTGGACCTATTTATTAATGACTTCAAATATGCACTGGCTATCAGGAAGCAATCCTTTGAGACTGTCAAGAAGTTGGAAAAGAAGGCCTAGGAGCTGATAGCTACCACTCAGGAGAGTGCCGCTAAAGAGAGGGAAGAACAATTGGCACGGATCTCTTTCTTGAAGGGGAAAAAATCTTAACTGCTCTGGGAGAAATCTCAGTGGGTCGAGAAGGAGAAGAATTGACATGAGAAGTTGTCGGCTACTGAGGCCCGGGTCTGAATCCTGGAGGCTAAAAATGCTAAACTCGAATAAGTCAGGAGGGACATTACTGGTTAATATGACATATTGTACGAGTAACACCATATACTGGCAAATAATTATTCTTCAGCTATAGAGGAGATCGTGAACTCCGAAGACAAGATAATTTTTTTGTTAGAAGAACTTTGAACCCTCGAAGCTAAGTTTAAAAAAGTACAAGGGTCTATGAAAGAAAAAACGAAGAAACTGGAGGAGGTTCCAGCTCAGTTAGAGGCCAATTATGACGAAGGCGTAAATGAAGGGGTGGACTTGACTAATAGTCTTTTCCTTCAGGAATACTCCAACCTGAACTTGCGATGGATGTTTGATCAGTTGAGCCGGGACGTCCCAAGAACTTTTGGGCTCGAGGTGCTGATGAGCTTACTAAGACCCTTAATCAGGAAATTGATCTGACTATTGACGAAAAAGGGCCTAGGAATGAAGATTAGCCTGGCAGCTTAACAGGAGGCCTTTCAGAGGCATCAGTTGGGGCCACTAAAACACAGCCTCCCCAGGAAAATGTAACCTCCTCTTTGGTAGAGATCAACGTAGAAATCACGAAGAAGCCGTCTAAAAAAAATGCCCATGCCCCCTAAAAAACAAATTGAGATGTCCCTGTCACATCCCAAGTCAAAGACCAGGTGGTGGAACTATCCAAGTGAAAAAGAAGGACTCTTCAGTGTATACATTAGGACTTAGAAAATTCTCTAGATTCTTGCAAAGGTTTTACCCCATTATAATTCTTTTTGTATTCGTGACGAACAGTTGTATATCTTTTCTTTAATCAATAGAAAGATACATTTTTTCTTTATTCATTTCTTTTGCAAACCTTTTTCCTTTCATAACTAATTCATCTTTTAAATAAAATCCAAACTTCGGACTTGAAAAATGAATCAGCTGGATATATTTACTAACCTTGTTATGAGCATAGTCATGAATTTCTTGGGGTCAGGCATCCTCTTGGAGGGGGTTTTACACTTAACTTCACTCCAAACTTAGGGAACAATCTGATTGGGCTCGGCGGGTCTTTAAAGGTCTTTAAGACTCTGAGCAAAATTTGACCAGGGTTTATCACGCCTCACTCGACCAGGTTTTAGTCACCAGGGTTTATCTCGCCTCAAAGACTTATAGTACCTGGGATGAATCACGATTCAATAAGTTGCTAAGTGTTAAGATATTTTAAGGCTTATACTTAACCTTAACCTTAGAGGATCTGACTCAGTCAGGGTTTATCATGCCTTAACACAGACCAGCTTTTAGACGTATAGAATGTCTGATCTAACCTTAAAGGCTTAAGGCACCTAGGACGGATAGGATTTTTGAAAATGACTAAGTGTTAAAAGATTTTAAGGCTTATAACCAACCTTAACCTTAGATAATCTGATCTGACTAGGGTTTATCACACTTTAACACGAACCAGGTCTCAGACGTAATGGACGCATGATCTGGACCTAAGGATTTATGGTACCTGGGACGAATAGAATTTTTGAAAATGACTAAGTGTTAAGGGATTTTAGGGCTTATAGTCAATCTTAACCTTAGAGTACCTAGTCCGACCAGGGTTTATCATGCCTTAACACGAATCAGGTCTTAGATACATAGGATACCTGATCTGGACCTAAGGGCTTACGTCACCTGGAACGGATAAGATTTTTAAAAATGACTAAGTGCTAAGGGATTTTAGGGCTTATCGTCAACCTTAACCTTAGAGGACCTAGCCCGATTAGGGTTTATCACGCCTTAACATGAACCAGGTCTTAGACGTATAGGATACCTGATCGGGACTTAAGAGCTTACGACACCTAGGACGGATAGTATTTCTAAAAATGACTAAGTGTTAAGGGAATTTAGGGCTTATAACTAACCTTAATCTTAGAGGACCTTGTTGGTGTATGCCCTAGAAACCATTCGTGTCATCGGTTTCTGGGATTATTATTAGTCTTTAATAATAAAAGAATTGGTTCTTTATTCACACATGTAAGTTGCTTTCTTTATTAAATCATGCTAGATGATAAAGTAC
>JAVXUL010114703.1:0-17651 GCA_035590515.1 Trichilia minutiflora
AGTCCTACGACTAGGAACATTTAAGAATGATACTACTAACACATAGTCTCATAAATAGGATCTCATCATAACAATGTATATTGCATACATTCCATGGGCTTTATCATAATATGTAAATCAACCATACATATATATGTTAAAAGAGAGAATAAATATAAGAAAATACTCATTTTATTACTCATAAGATTTACAGGAGTTTTACAAAGTTACAATCAATGATTACATCATGATTGGCTTTTAGGGCATACAACTCTTTCAAATTTATCATTGTGTTTATTGATGACATACTTGTGTATTCGAGAAGTAGGAAAGAACATACTCAACATCTCAAGGTAGTGCTTCAGATCTTAAGAGATAGACAGTTGTATGCAAAATTTTTTAAGTGCGAGTTTTAACTTAGAGAGGTAAATTTTCTATGGCATGTTATATCAAGTAATGGGATATATGTGGATCCAAAGAAAATTGAAGCTATAGTACAATGGGACCAACTAAAGAATATCATTGAGATCTGTAGCTTTTTAAGCCTAGCAGGATATTATAGGAGATTCATCGAGGGTTTCTTCTTATTGGCTGCACCACTAACTCCACTTACAAGAAAAGAAGTCAAATTTGATTGGGATGATTAGTGTGAGTAGAATTTCTAAACTCTGAAAAATTATCTTACGTTAGCACCAATCTTGACGCTTTCTACTTCAGGAGGTGGGTATATGGTGTATAGTGATGCCTCGGGACAAGGCTTCAGATGTATGCTAATGCAGAATAAGAAGGTGATAGCTTATGCTTCTCGACAATCAAATAAGCATGAAAAGAATTAACCCTTCCCATGATCTAGAGTTAACAGCTGTGGTATTTGTATTAAAGATACAGAGGTATTATTTATATAGGGAGTAATGCCAGGTATTCACTGATCATAAAAGCCTCAAGTATTTACTCACACAGAAGGAGCTGAATTTGAGACAACAGAGGTGGTTGGAATTGATTAAGGATTATGACTTAATTATTGACTATCATCCAGAAAAGGCAAATGTGATAGTAGATCTTTGAGTAGAATATCTTCAGCCAGTTTAGCTCATGTTCGCGTCATATACATGCCATTGACATTGTTAATGGATTTTAAAATGATAAGAGTGACATTAGGGTATGATGAGGTCTGAGCTTTGGTGTCTAATTTTACGATTAAACCTACCCTAATAGTTCAAATCAGGTAAAGTCTGATGTAAAATAATGAGTTGGTCAATGCTTGCCGAGAGATTTTAGATGGCAAGGAGAGTGATTTTTACTTCACTTAAGATGGCACACTGAGGTTCAAGGGACAGGTCTATATACCCAATGATAGAGCATTGTAAGAAACTGTCTTAGAAGAGGCTCGTGATTTTTTGTGCTTGCTATACACCCAGGCAGTACTAAGATGTACCGAACCATTAGAGAGAGTTATTGGTGGTCGAGGATGAAAAGAGATATAGCCAAGTTCGTGACTAGGTGTTTGATATGTCAGCAGGTTAAGGCAGAGCACCAGAGACCTGCAGGAACCCTACAACCTCTACCTATATCTAAGTGAAAGTGGGATCACATTACGATGGACTTTGTAGATGGCTTGTCTCGAACTCAAGCTGGTCATGATGCTATTTGGATAATTATGGATCGACGTACTAAATCATCTCATTTTTTGCAAATCTAGATAAATTTGTCCCTGGATAAATTGACCAAGTTATACATAACAGAGATTATCAGATTGCATGGAGTGCCAGTTATAATTATGTCAGATCAAAATTCCCGTTTTACATCTCAATTCTAGTCAAGACTTCAGAAAGCTATGGGTACTCAATTAATCTTCAATTCTGTATTTCATCCTTAAATAGACAGACAATCATAAAGGACGATCCAAACACTAGAGGACATGCTTCGGGCATGCATTATAGAATTTCAAGCAATTAGGATACGCACTTATCTTTGATAGAGTTCGCTTATAATAACAGTTATCAGACTAGCATTGGGATGGTATCTTATGAAGCTTTGTATGATAAAAAATATAGAACTCTAGTATATTGGAATGAATTTGGTGAGAGAAAGCTCGGTAATATTGAATTAATTGAGATCACTATCGAAAAAGTAAAGATTATTAGAGAAAGATTAAAAGTGACTCAGGATAGGCAGAAATCTTGTGCTGATAATCAAAGAAGGGAATTGGAATTTAAAATAGGCGATTAGATTTTCTAAAAGGTATTGCCATAGAAAGGAATAATCAGATTCAGAAATCGAGGAAAGTTACATCATCGATATATTGGCCCTTTCAATATTATGGAAATAATTGGTTCAATAGCATATAGACTGGATTTACCATCTGAACTAAGTCGAATTCATGATGTATTCCACATATCTATACTCAAGAAGTATGTGCCGAATCCATCACACATGCTTGAGGTACCACCAGTTGATTTTAGAGATGATCTCAATTGAATGCTCCAATCGATGAGAGTACTTGATTAGCAAGAACAAGTCTTGAGAAATAAGACTATCCAGATGGTAAAGGTCTTAGGATAGCGTACATCAGTTGAGGAGATGACTTGAGAACCTGAGAGTTTGATGAGACAGCAATATCTGCACCTCTTCCAGTATTAAGGTATGCTTAACCTGAAAGAAAGATCTTTTGTGTTTCTATGTGATGTATATTTTATGTTTAATGTTACCTTGTTTTTTAGAAGCTGCAGTTTCCTCTCCTAGTAGTAAATAACAAGTGAGGTATTCTAAAATACCTTTATTTGATTATTAGGAAAAAATGAAGTTGTATGCACTAGCAATGATACCTTCTTATATCGTTCTTTTTAAATACGTAATATAGAATTTTGATGACAAAATTTTTTTAAGGGCAAGAAGAATTATAAACCCAGTTCCTTAAGTTTATGAGCATTATTATAAGTCTTTTATACAATTGCATACATATTATTATATATAGATCATGCATTAGAGGGTGTGCTAACTTGAAGTTATTTTTAAGGAAGTGTGGGGGGGAAAGTATGAGTCAGTAAAAAAGAACTGAATTTTTGATCCCAAAATCATCTCTATTTGACAAAAATTTCTTATTGAGCTTGATGATAATGTATTCTTATTGTATGAGAACAAGTGATGATAAAGACGAAATCAGCTGGCTCAAATTTTGAGCTTGAAATCCTAGGCAAGAATGTCATACACGGGGATCAAAACCTTTGGTCAAAGTACATGTTTTCTAAAAATGAGATTTTAGATACACATTTCTCTTTTATGATTGATTTTCTAATCCAATGATCGAGTTAGAGGATTGACGATTTTATGGCCTGCACTCGATCAAAAGTCGAAAGTAGAGAGACTTTATTACATGTACATACGATTATATGGATTTATTTGAAATTACATTCTCTGTATTCTAAGGGATATGATATCTTGCTGGAGGTCACTCATAATCTTTGAGAAGTTCAAATATAATGAGTTGTACCAAAATGATGGAAAATGATTCGTATCAGCTCATGTCTAATTCACGGTGAACCTAAAGGGTCACACACAATAACCGATAGATGGCAATAGTTAAAATAATTATCATTAAACTAATTAATGGTGTTTCATATTGATGAAAAATTAAATTGCACTGATATATTAATCCGTAGATATTTTTATTCTTTAATGTAAAGAATAAACTCTCTTGATAATTATGTGCTAGCACCCGTACGTCAGAAGATATTCTGGTATTTTTAAGAATATCGTAAATATGATTTACGGATATATAGAAGACTAGAAAAGGATTTTAATCCATTTATTAATAAATAAAATTTGTTTATTTATTAATTATTAAATAATTATTATTTAAATAAATTAAATACTTAGTTTGACAAATGTCAAATTAGTATAATTCAAGTGTCAAAATCTCATTAAAATACATATTTTTCATTTGCATGAATGGATGTGATTAATCTATATTTATTAATTATTGTAATTAATTTTATATGGATAATTATGATAATATTTTAATATTTATAAGTTTGAATTAGTCAAACTTATAATTAATAATAATTATTTTTTTTCTTTTATTTGTATTGAATAATATCAAATGATATTATAATTATTTTTAAAGTGTTTTTAAAATCCACCTATTATAATTTGTTAAATGTAACACTTTGATTCGTTAGTTTTAAAATCATACGTTGATTGTGAACCCCGTTCCTTAAGTTTATGAACATTATTATAAATCCCTTATGCAATTGCATACATGTTATTTTGTATAGATCATGTATTAGAGGATGTGCTAACTTAAAGTTATTTTTAAAGAGGTGTGTGTGGGAGAGTAATGAGTTAGTGAGAAAGAACTAAATTTTTGACCCTGAAATCATCTTCATTTGAGAAAATATTTTTATTATTTTTGTAGAGTTCGGAGAGAGCTTTCCATTAATATATTATAGATTCCATAAGGATGTCAGAATCAAAAGTTATGACTATTTAAAGTAATAGTCCAAAATTTAGAAAAAGGAGAGATAGTATCAATACTTTGGATGCTAAGGTATCGATACTTGGCATTGAAGGACTCAAAGTATTGATACTTTGAGAGAAATATCAATACTTGGGTACGCGAATGCAGAAGGTATCTATACTTTGAGATGTTATGAACATAGGTGAGCCTCTGGGAAGGAAAGTATCGATACTTTGGGGAAAGTATCGATACTTTCAATATGAACGACTCAAACAACCCCTTTTCGATAGAAAGTTTTGATACTTGGAGTCGTGTTGAACATTTTAACATGATTTTGGAGGACATTTTGGATATTTCAAGGCTTCCTTTATATTTTCAAGTCAGTGGCTTGTCTCTCCCATTTCTTTTTTCTTTCTTTTCTTCTTCTTCCTTCCCATCTCTGCAATTTTTCTCCCCACTCTCTATCTAAACTAGTTCTCACCCAAATCTCCACCAAACTCCATCATTTTTTCTTAAAATAATCTCATAATTAACACTAGAGCTCGAAAACCCCTTTTTATCAATGTTTTGCTCAATGATTCAAGATGAATCAAGAAAGAAGGATCTTGATAAACAGTAATCAAGAGAGAGAATAAAATAAAGAGGGCTCAAAACATACCTATCAACTTAGGTAAGTTTATCCCTCAGTTTATTTCTTTACTTTGAGTTACCATTGCGCATAAATAAAAAAAAGGATAGTTAGGTTACTGTTCTCGAAAACCTTAGATTTTGGGTATGATCTAATTTATTACTTAAGTTGATAAATTAGGATGTTTGAAAGTGTTTTAGTATTGAAAAGATTAAGAATAACTTTTGTAGAGTGAGAATATGAACAACCAATTGTGGAGAGAGAGAGAGAGAGAGAGAGACAGAGAGGAATGAGCATCATGCATTGCATAATCTGAGTATATTATGTGAAAAGATTATTGAACATTGTATATGTATATGTATCCAAGTGCGACAGCTTTGGTTAGAGAGTCTCTAACACGAGAAAAACGTCGAGAGGGTGGTTCTCCACCCAGAGTTGTGAGTTACGATTTCCCTCTTTCGCTCCTCTTAAATATTATTTAAAATTCTTATATATCTTATACGTTTGATATGATAGAATACATGTATACGCATATATATAAATATAATTGATATGAGGAGGTGTTGGAATTATGGTTGTGTGATAAACGTGATGGTCCCTTGCTTATGGTAGGATTAGATGATATATTTGTTATTATAGAATTGAGGTCAGAGGCCAACTATAAATATTACTTTTGGATGATGTTGTATAACTTGTGGCATGATTTGATTATGTATGAGGGCCAGAGGGCCATTGCTTTTAGTTGGTTTTGTGTGCCATTATACATTGTTTTACTGTTTTGGACTTTGATAGTGATAAATGATGATTTTGGCCTTCTGTGCCTTTGAGATTGATTTTTGGCCTTGAGTCCCATTGATTTTGTTTTGGTTTTATGAGCCATCGATGTTGATTTGGCAATATGGGCCATAGATTGTTTAATCCGGCCTTGTGAGCCATTGATGTTGATTTATAGCTTTGCATGCCGTTATACTTGATTTTCATATGGGCAAGGATTGGCTATATAGCTCAAATAGAGTGGGTGGGATTCAATAGACCCAGGGATAAGGATTGGTCATGCAGCTCAAATAGAGTGGGTGGGATATATATATCTTGTTATTCATATATTTATATGGGTACGTATACCTATACCAGGTTACGGATCAGCCATGTAGCTCAGATAGAGTGGATGGGATCCTATAGATCAATGAAGGACTTTTATTTGAATTTATACTGACCTTTCAATCTTGTTTCTTTGTGCCACATCTCATTTATGATTGAATTATAAAGATTACGAGGATTGTCTATAATCAAACCATAGGATTTTGTTTTGTTATTTGATTTTATTATCTACTCACTGAGTATTTTCCCAAATACTCGCTCCTCACTCCCCCATTTTAGGTTAGAGTAGTCATGTGCGGGTATAGAGTAGCTGATCAGAGTTTCAACAAATGTTTTTCAAGTACTCAACTCATATTATAGTAGTAGGGTCCACTGAACTGAATAGAACATTTGTATTAATTGAGTTAGAAAAATTTTGTATTCTATTCTTTTAAATACCGATTGTAGTAAACTATTTTAAGTTAAATATTTATGTAATGAGTTTGTATTGATATTGACATATAGATGTTTTAAATATATTTGTAAAGTTTTCACATGATATTTATATTTGAAAATGGATTTCGAAAACAAGTTTTTATGCCTTGCATATCCTAAGAATGCTTTCTAATTAATAGGATGTGTCCTTGAATTCACGGTGATTATCACGTGACCGATTCCTAAGATCAGGGCATGACATTCAATTTCTTTTAACAAATCATTTACATCCATTTAGAATAGAAAAGAAATTATTAAAATTGGTTTTATGTCTTTAGTTGTTTTCAATGTGAAAAAGGATAAGAAAGAAAGCATATGCATTAAATTATTTTCTCTATCCTTTCTATAACTCCACCAATTAAAGTTTTCCATTTGGTTTTCTTTAATGATGAAAACTATTGATTTGTTTTGTTTTTAAAAACTTATATGTATAAAAACAAAAGAGGGGTAGAAAAATTGAACTACTGTTTCTTCTTCCCTTTCTTGAAAACCCGTCTATGTTAGATGGAAAAAACATGTTTTTGCTTTGAACAAAAATAAGCAAAAGAAAGAAAAGGAAAGGAAAAATGAAAAGGATGAAAAGGGTTTTCATAGTTTTAACTCCTAAATGAGTGAAGCATTATTTTTTCTAAGTGTAAGAAAATATATACATGAGCTTGTTAAAGCCTATTGCATTGATTATGTCTTTCAACAATAAACACTGGAGCTATCATCATCAATCCGACGTGCGGATACGCTTAGAGGCTGATTGGAGATGACTAGTAAAGTTGGATATCATCATAAGGGTATAGATGTTCTAAACCTTAGGGTTTTGTGCTAAAAAGTTGTTGAAAATCATTAAAGCTTGTATATAGTTTATACATGATACTTTGGTGTTTTTTATTTTTGGGTACAAAACTTGATTTGTTTCCCATGTAAACCTCACTTTCAAATGGTATCAGAGTCATGAAAATCTAATTTTATATGTGCTTTAATGATATGGTTATGTTAGAAGATGATTATATGAATAAGGATGTTGGTTTGGTGGTATGTTACCTTGGTTGGTGTTAAGTTGTTAATGTTGCCACTTATGCTCTCTATGTTATTATGATAAGAAGAAGAAAAGAAGCATGATGCCATTGGTCGGGTTTTTTTTGTGTGTGTGTGCTTTATATGAAGAGCATATTGTGTTTTGGTAATTGAATTTGTTATAAAATTTATTTGTATGACAATATGTTTGATTCATGTACATATATGCTAACATGTGTTTTTTTCATTAATTTAATTGTTTTTAAATGTTTTTGAAAATATTTCATGTAGAACCCTTAATAATTAAATATAGGTGTGTTAAAAATCTTGTTGTGATTGGTTTTATTGAGAAAATTGAAGAAAACACAAGAAAAGTGGCAAATTTCGCAAAACAGGGGAGGTTGTGCGTAGGGGACACGACACATATGCACCACACATGCTAATCTGCCTACTAGCAGACAGGCGCATGTGGCGTGTGCCAATAGGCACATGTAGTGCACGCCACGCACGTGTTGTCCTTGCTCTCCCGTACCTTTTAGCTATCACAAAATTCGATTTTACGTACAATGACTTCCAAAGCATTCTGATTCGATTTTTAAGTGATTTTGATCCTGAATTATCAAGTTTTAATGAAAATATCAAAAATGGCATACCAACTGAGGTCGGTATCGATGAAGGGTATTTTCATAATTTATCTTATGGGGACCAAAATGCAAAATTTTGAATTATTCAAAATTTTCACCTATTAATAATTAGTTATTATTAATAATTAGTTATTATTAATATATTTTCATAAGCCATAACTCTCACAAATGACTAATTTGATAGTATTTTCTGTTATTGAAAATTTTATTATTAATTAAAATTTTTGGTTAGGAATTATTCTAGTCGAATAGAAAATAAGAATTACTCTAAATTAATTTTTTTAATTAATATAAAATTAATAGAATTCTAGTAGGAGTAATTAAATTCATTAATTGATATTATATCAATTAAAAGGCCTCTATAAATAAATTAAATAGTTAATTTGTTTGATTGATTTGATCAATAAGTAATAGGTTAACATTTAAAATTTTTATATCGATATTTATTTTAAATCTCATAACTAACACCTATTTTATAATGTATATAATAGTGTATATTAAAAGAGACCTAAATGAATCTTCCCATAAAATATTAAGGTTAAACTTTCTAATGCAGTTAATAGATTATAGATTTTTTTGATGGGGTAACCCAATAATTGTCAAGCGAGGACCCTCATAGGGAATCATAATCTATTTGACCTGTTTCTTTATAGAGTGCTTTAGGCTTCCAATAACTCTCAGGTGAAGGTTCTAATTGCATATCTATTTATGAAAATGCATTGAATCTAGTCTATTTAGGTTAAAGTACCAATAACTATCAGGTGAGGTGTATAAGATCTAGAGGTTAATTGATTATATCTTATAAAAGGTTACAAATAGAAAAGAGTTTCTAACTTGTTGGGCTTATCGTATCAATAACTGTCAAGTGAGGTTCAATGAGTTCAGTAAGAAATTGATCACTCATACAAATCGAAATATGATTCTAGTTGTACTTATCCAAGGGAGTATACGATTTATTTTAAGTAATGGGAGCACTATTTAGTTTAAAGTCTAAAATTAAATAATTCAATATTTACACTAATACATACTAATGTATTTTAACTGTCCCGCTAATTGCACAAATTAATTTTTGATCCAGTGATACAAGAAAATGTTTAACCCTCATCTGAAAATTTGACGCTTATAAGATGATTGACCTGACTTTAAGGTCTGATATAAGAATTTTAGAATTGTTCTGAATTTTGAAAAATTGGGTGACATTCTTCAAAGACTGTACCTATGACCTTTTTTAAGAAATCTTCACCTAAAGAGAGAGAAAACTTTCAGAAATAGAGAAATACAATATTATAATAAGATAATATATGTTGATGCCTATAAGTGATGACTTATTAGTTCAACATGAGGACATATTAAATGCTTGTAAAATTTATCTCTCTTTAATGAAATTGTTCGAAGAGAGCTCAAAGGCTAAATGGTTTGAATTATCAAGAGTCTTATTTCAAGTGAGGCTTAATAAAGGAATGCCTTCAGAATTTCATCTTTTGAAGATGATAAATCATATGAGGCAATTATATACCTCAGCGTTTAATATAGATCACGCATTATAAATTGATTTTATATTTCAGTCTCTCCCTCATGGTTTTAAGCTGTTCTAGACAACGTATAGTTTGACTATACAAGAATAGATCCTCCCCAAATTATTTTTAAAAAAATATAGTATCTTTTCACAAAGAAGAAAAGAAAGAGTGAAGTCAAAGATAAGTGTCATTTTATAAGTAGCTTAGCCATTGGAAGAGGAATTATCCTCTTTACTTAAAAGTCTGAGCACAAAGAAAATACAAAGTATTTTACATGTCATGTTAATGAAAATGAATTAAATTCTGAATAATAAATTCGGATACCATTTCACATATTTATATGTCGTTACATGACCTTCAGAGTAAGAAGTTAGTCAAGAAAGGTATAATAGCGTTGATGATGGCCCATTGAGCAACAATTGCTACCACATATTCAAGAAATTACAAATTGGTTTTGTATACATACTATACTTTTATGTTATACAAAGTAATGTATTTTGATACAACCAATAAAATATTTTATCTATCAATCAAATGTGTAAATTAGGTTACATGTTTAATTTGATGGATATGAATATTACATTTATTTGATAAATAAATTGATTGGTAATTGGTTACGTATAAATTATTTATGTGTTCTTGAAGTATAAGAAATTAGCATAACAAATACCATTTACAAGAAAAGATTTAGAAATAAGATCGATTCAAAATTGTTATAACATCATTAATTAGGTCATATTAGAGTAAAAGATTAAACAAATAAGTAAAGATGGACTCAATAATCCATTGGGTTTTGAATTTTACCTAACTTGTGAATCCTATCTTTGAAAAGGTAAACTGATCAAATTGTCCTCTATAGGACAAGGGAAAAATGCCATTGAAATTTTTGAATTTATACATACAGATGTATGTGATCCATTTAGAGAAATAGTTAAAGATAGTTTTTCTTACTTTATAACCTTTATCGACGATTATTCATAATATGATTAGATATACTTAATGAAGTACAAATAGGATTATTTTGAAGAGTTCAAAGAATTCAAAGCAAAAGTAAAGAAACAAACACAAAAAGTATTAAAATGCTACGATCGGATTGTAGTAAGGAATACTTAAATACTAAATTTCTAGATTATATAAAGATCAATGGTATTGTATCTCAACATATTCTTCTTTATACTCCTAAGTATAATAATATATTAAAAATGAAGAATCGTACCGTATTAAATATGGTACGATCACTAATGAGCTTTATACATTTACCAACATATCTTTGAGGATATGCTCTCTATACCACTATTAACAATTTAGACAGAGCTTTATCCAAAATAGTTTCCAAAATTTTTTATAAGATGTGGTATAAGAAACTACTTGAAATCTGAGATAGGTCAAGTTATAGGATATCTTAAAGATAGTTTAGGATATTCGTTTTACTTTTAAGCTAGTTAAAAGGTTTCGATTAATAGACACGCACAAGTCCTTAAGAATTAGTTTATAGAGAAAAGTGGTGTAGTTAGAAAAATTAAGGTTTTAGCAGAGTCTAAAAAACTCGATGAAGACTAACCTCAGATGGATGAACCTGTTGATGCAGATGAATTAGGTTATAATGATGAACTTTATCGATCTGAATCTCAATCCTCTGTAGATAAAACTCTTTATAGATCTTCAATAATTTTATATTTTTCTTATAGGTACTTTTTTCTATTTAATAATGATTCTAAATCATTTATGATACGATAAGATATACTATAGGAGGATCTTAAAACTTACGAAGAAATGATATTGGATATTAATTCTGAAAGATGGCTTGAAGCTATAAAATCTAAACTGGACTCCATAAATGCTAATCAGGTGTGATCATTTATTGGTCCACAGGAGAGAATTATTCTTATTAGTTTTAAATGGGTATACAAAAGAAATATTAGCATAGATAGAAAAGTAGAGACTTTTAAAGCTAAGCTAGTGATAAAAAATTGTACTCAAATACAAGATGTTAACTATGAGGAAACTTTTTCACCAGTTGTTATACTAAAATCCATTTAGATATATTACTTGCTATTGTAGTTGCTTATGATTATAAGATATGACAAAAGAATGTAGAAACATCCTACCTCAATGATTTTATTGAGGAGATTATACATATGAAACATTCTGTAAAGTTACTTCAATAGTAGTTATAATACATATAAGTTGTATAAATCTATTTATGGATTAAAGCAAGTTTTTAGAAGTTGAAACATTTAATCCAATCAAATCATTTAACTTCATTAAGAATATTAATGAACCATATGTTTACAAAAGGAAAGTTAACAATGCCATATTATTCCTTGTATTATATACTAATAGGAAATAATATGAACATGTTCACTGAGATGAAATTATAGTTGTCTAATGTGTTCTCTATTAAAGATTTGAGAAAACTAACCTACATTTTGGGTATTCATCTTTATAAAGATAAAGAGAAACAAATAGTAGGTCTTTCCCAAATATATACATAGAAAAGTTACTGAAAAATTCAGTATAGAAGACTTTAAGAATGGGTTTTTACCTTACAGTCATGGAATTTCTCTCTCTTAGTAGATGAATCCGAATACTGAAGTCAACCAACTGTATATGTAGAGATTTCCTTGCTCTAGTCGTAAAGAGTCTTATATATGCTATGATATGTATACGACTTAAGATATATTATGCCATAAGTGTTATGAGCAGATATTAGGCAAATACTAAAGAACAACATTGGACTATTATCAAAAGAATCCTAATGTACATAACAAGTACTAAGGATTTAGTTTTGATATATGGAGGGGGTGAATTAACAATAGAGGGTTACACTAATTCTAACTTTCAATCAAAAGTGGATGATAGAAAGTCTACATCCACATACTATGAATATATCACTGCTTCTGAAGTGACGAAAGAGGTTATCTGATGTCATAAGTTCGAGAGTGAACTCAGAGTAGTTCCATCCATTAATAATCTAATAACTTTGTACTATGATAATAATGGAGAAATAGTACAGACTAAAGAACCTAGGTCTCATCAAAAGTCTAAAGATATTCAATATAAGTATCATTTAATCAAAAAGTTTATATCAGATGAATAACTAATCATGCAAAAGATTCTGTCATGGGATAGCGTGACGAACCACCCACTGAGCAAATAACATAATAGCCACTAAGTCACTATCTTGAGAAGATAGGTATAAGATACTATAGTGATTGGCTCTAGTGCAAGTAGGAGTTTGTTTGAGATATACTCTAAACCTAATCGTATCGTATGGGTCAAGGATATTATCTATAGTAAATATATCTTAGTGATTAATTGTAAACTGCTTATAACTAATTACAAATGACATTTTACTATCATTTCACCTTTCTTCAGTTGTTTTTTATTGATTATTGTAATAATACAAAATGATATCCCGTAATATATTATGTGTCAAAACTCTATCTATAAAGTGTTGTAGATATGAGAATAAAGTTTATGATTTAAATGTATCCGAATAAGTTTTCGATTGAGGTAATGTCATTAGGGATGATGACATTGTATGATTGGTATGTTTTATTGCTACTAATGTTAGTATTCAATATTAATAGTTAGATGACGAGTCTCATGTCATAAGAGCATAAATACGAGTAGTATGTTTAAAAAAAGTATTATTGAACATAATCAAACGTAATGAATCATATGAGCGATTATCCACACTCAATGATTCATTGCATAGTCGTACTAGTGTACCATTATTCCTTTAACTTGAAACATCACGGTTGCTATCTATAGCGAGACACATCATGTAAAACCCGTTTCTTAGGGTTATAGGCATTATAATAAAACCCTCATGAGATTCTATACTTGATATTTCGTGTAGATCACATGTTAGAGGGTGTAATAACTTAAAGTTATTTTTGAGGTGTGTGGCATAGAATATGAGTTTATGAGAAAGAACTGAATTTTTGACCTCAAAATCACCCCAATTGAGATAAAGTTCATGTTATTTTTATAGAGGTCGGAGAAATCTTTTCATTAACATATTATGGGTTCCGAACGAATATTGGGATCCAAAATTATGACCATTTGCAGTAACAGTCCTCAGAAGAAAGAGTAGAGGCAAAGGTATTGATACTTATAGAAAAAGGTATCGATACCTTGAAAGCATGATGAACAGTAATAGGTCAAACGTATCGATACCTTAGTACAGGGTATCGACACCTTTGGTGACGGAGGTGAAGCCTACTTGCGATGAATGTATCGATATATTGGAGGAAAATATTGACACCTTGCAAGCTTAGTGAATAGTAAAAAACCAAAGGTTCCATTGGAAAGGTATCGATACCTTTGGACGGATTACACCATATTTCTGGAAGGATATTTTTTACTTTTCATAATCTCTATATATGCAGTTGAGGGGATCGTCTTTCCCATTTTGTTTTCTACTTTCTCTCTCATCTGAAACACTTCTCCCTCTCTGTCAAAGACTGATCTTCACTATCCCACAATCAAACTCCTTCATTTCAGTTCCTATGAACTCAAAATCAACACTGGAACTCAAAAATCTCCTTTGATCAGAGTTTTACCTATCAAATTATGAGGATTCCTGAGAAAAGGAGGTACGATAAACAGTAGTCGAAGAGAGATTCAAGTCAAAGAGGGACTCAAGCTAACCTACAAGCTCGGGTAAGCCTATCTCTCAACTGATCTCTCTATTTTGAGCTGTCATTTCATGTAAATTAGGAATAAATAGGTTGGATACTGTTCACGAAATCCTAAAATTTGAGACTTTTCTAATTTATCATCAGTATCAATAAATTAAAGGACTTGGACTTCTATTGGTGTTGAAATTGATGAGAAAGACAAGTAAATGGAGCGAGGTTATGTATGGACAATATGTTAGAGAGAGAGAGAGAGAGAGAGAGAATAGCATGATTATGCATAGCATCATGCACATATTTTGACAGATCATTGAATCTGTATTTGTATGTGTATCTAGACGTGGCAGCTGAGACTAGAGGATCTCTATAGTAAGGAAGATATCCTAAGGGTGGTTTTCCATCTCAATAGGGTGAGTGGATACATTTTGTTTATTTCACCTCGTTATATGCTTTTAAATGATTATTATACTTGATATAGCATAGAATGTGGATATGTGGATATATGAATATAGAACTAAAATAAAGAGGCGTTGGATATATTGTGTGGTGGTCAAGTTGGCCCGTTGTTTGTGATATAATTGAATTGGAATGAATCCTTAAAATTGTCATGAATGTGAGATCGGAGGCCTAATGTGTATAATTGATATTGTGTTATGAGATTGAGGCCTATAGCAAATGATATTTTATATACTGATTGTGGATGTGGTATAGTCTATATTATAGATTTCAAACAATGGCCGAGGTGCCATGAATATATTTTGACCTCATGAGTCACAATTGATAGTGTAATTAGTTGTGTGCCATGTTAGTGATATTATGGGTGAGGATTGACCATATAGCTCAGGGTGGAGTGGGTGGAATCCGATAGTCCTAGGGTGACGATTGACCATACAACTTAGGATAGAGCGGGTGGAATCCAACAGACCCCGAAATATGGATTGGTCATGCAGTCCAAGATAAGATGGGTAGAATCTAACATGTCCAGGCTAAAGTATGCTAGCCTCATATATATTTCCATGGGCACATCTCCTCAACTAGGATTGCGGATTAGTCATACAGCTCAGAGAGAATAGATAGGATCTTATAGACTGAGGGGTTACATATACATATTGATTTACATTGACTCTCTTGCATTCATATGCCACATCGCACATATTTTGTTTTTGACAATTACAATGGTTTTCTGTAAGTGATCTATGAAATCATTTGCTATATGTATATCATTGTGGTCTACTTACTGAGTATTTTCCCAAATACTTACTCCTCATTTCTTCATTTCAGGTTAGTGTTGTTGGGAGCAATATAGTATAGTTGAAGCGAGTTACAGCAGATTTTTCAGGTACTCGACTCATTTGAAAGTGTCATAGTCTACTGAACAGAAATAATTTTGTATTTATGTTTTTGAGAATTGGGCTTGGCCAAGAACTCATTGAAATGGATATCATGAAAAGTACTTGCAATGTTGTGTATTCTATAAAAATACAGTTATTGATTAATATCCATGATTGAAAAATCTTTTACATTGTATTATTTTTAAAAAATATGTTATAAATAGGTATTAATACCTTGCTAGTCTTAGGAGTACATTCTATTCGATTTCTAGGATTCATGGTGATTGTCATATGATCGATTGGGGTCGGGGCGTGACACATCATTCACTTGTATATATCACATTAGGCTAGTCATGCCTGGTGAAAGAAGCTTGATGGCAATGTATTCTTATTATATGAGAACAACTGATGATTAAGATGGAATCTACTGGCTCAAATTTTGAGCTTGAGATCCTAGGCAGGAATATCTTATATAGGGATCAAAATCTTTGGTCAAAATATATGTTTTCTAAAAATGAGATTTTAGGTGCACATATCCTGTTTATGATTATTTTTTAATTCTATGATCAAGTTAGAGGTTTGATAATTTTATGACATGCACTCGATCAAGAGTCGTAATAGAGGAACTTTACTACATATACATACGATTATATAAGTTTATCCAAAATCATATTTTCTATGTTCAAAGAGTCATGATATCTTGCTAGAGATCACTCATGATCATTGAGAACTTCGAATACAATGAGTTGTATCGAAGTGATGCAAAAAGGTTAATATCAACTCATGTCTAGTTTACGATGAATCTAAGGGATCACACATAATAACCGATAGATGACGATAGTTAAAATAAATATCATTAAGTTAATTAATGATGTTTCATATTGATGAAAAATTAAATTACTCCGATATATTAATCAATAGATAATTTTATTCTTTAATGTAAAGAATAAATTCTCTCGACAATGATCCATTAGCACCCCTACGTTAGGAGATGTTCTAGTATTTTTAAGAATATCGTAAATATGATTTACAAATATATGAAAAACTAAAAAAGAGTTTTAAATAATTTTAATTCATTTATTAATAAATAAAAATTATTTATTTATTAATTATTAAACAATTATTATTTAAATGAATTAAATCCTTAGTTTGATAAATGAAAAATTAATATAATTCCAAGTGTCAAATCTCATTAAAATACATATTTCCGGTTGGAATGAATGATCATGATTAATTCATATTTATTAATTATTATAATTAATTTATATATAGATAATTATAATAATATTTTATTATTTATAAGTTTAAATTAGTCAAAAATATAATTAATAATTAATAATAATATTTTTTTTTTGTTTGCATTGAATAATATCAAATGATATTATAATTGTTTTAAAGTATTCTTAAAATCCATCTATTATGATTTGTTAAATGTTAACACTTTGATTGGTTAGTTTTAAAATCATATGTTGAATTTCTTTTAACCAATCATTTACATCCATTTAGCATGGAAAAGAAATCATTAAAATTAGTTTTATGTCTTTGGTTGTTTTCAATGGGAAAGGGACAAGAAAGAAAGCATATGCATTAAATTGTTTCTCTTTCTGATGCAACTCAAGGCAATTGAGACTTAAAGATGCCAATGGGTCCAATTACAAGGTTACGCTCCAACAAGTTCAAGGCACAATTTCAGATTTATGCACAAGCATTTGTTTCACAAAAACTTTAAGACGATTTGATGATCAAGCTTGGGGAAGAGCTTAAGGAGACGCCAATGTATATGTGTACGTTGAAGGCATCAAGTCAAGAAGGCTAACACTTAGACGATTTTCACAAGCATAAGTCTAATCAAAGGGCTTGGGCTTATCTA
>JAVXUL010114731.1:0-17645 GCA_035590515.1 Trichilia minutiflora
ATCCACCGAAAGAAAATTTTCAGTGTCTTGTTTGTATTTCATTCTCCTGTTTTTATACACAGCAAAATTCTACAAACTACAGTTGTATCCCTGACGCTCCTATCCAGCTTAATTCTTGAATCTTGAATTTAATCAAGAAGCTACAAGATTCTGCAAGACCCTCTCTCTCTCTTCCAGTTAGTTATTTAACTAACTTTTAAACTCAGCAGCCTTCTTCTTCTTTTTAATCTAGCTGGAAAAAATATCTCCACGTCAACATCTTCATTTCAATTAAACTTGTAAAACATAATCAACACTTAGTAATATTAGATTTAGTTTCATAGTACATTTGCACTAGTATTGTCTTTGCTTAATTAGAGCGATAGCTTCCTCTCCTAGTAAAGAATAATAAGTAAGGTATTTTAAAATACCTGTATTTTCTATTAAGGAAATAGGACTATCCTATACATGTGTATTATCAATAATGATTTGTGTGATATTTTGTTAGCTTATTTTATAGCATAAAATCTAGAGAGATATGGATAAACAAGTGGGAAACTCCTTATGTTTTTGTTATTTCTTAAATAATTAGGAAATCGTAATATTTTAAAACATTTTGAGAAAGTAGCATTAATTGTGTATTTCATATGTTGGGAGTGGAATAATTATATTCTCTTAATTCTTTTAAATGTGATGTTTATAATTATGTTCATGATTAGAAGTATATGTATGAAAATGATGTGTTGTATTATTGGGAGCCTTTGAAAGTGTTGATGCGATATATGGCATTAAGACCTAGAAAAGGCATAATATAGTTGTTTAGACATATGTTCTCTTAGCATGATATGATTAACAAAGTTTTATACATTAGTTAAGGATGTATGGTAGTACGAAATAAATATAAAAGCGTTAAAAGATAGTTCTAAAAAGAATAAAATACAATATAATCAACACAGGATCGAAAGATAGTTTAATAGGTATATTATTATGGATGATGTGAAAATGTTCTATGAGACAAGTATTATGTATATGCTATGAGATTGTATATGTACAGAATTTTATGTGAGTAGAATTTTTTATGATACATGATTTCGTTTTAATGATTATGATCACATGCGTGTGCATATGCCACAGTATTGATCCATGGATTCAGACACGATTGTCCCTGTACTCGATCAAGTGTGGATCCCTGGATATGGACTATCCCTCTGTTCGGTCAAGTGCGTAGCCCTGAGTGTGGATCGTTCCTCTGTCCAGTTAAGTGTATAGCCCTAGACATGGACCAGAGATGATATGTGCATTATATACAGATTCTTATGAGGTGATGTTAACAATGAATGAGCATGCTTTGGTTCACAGAATCAATTATGGTAATGTATATACTCTTTATGTTTATGATAAATATGTATATATATAGATGTATATACACACATATATGATGACAGGTATGTTTTGCGTGTCAATTATTTAAATTACGTTAATTCCTTTATATGATAACCTCATGTATGTTTTGATCTACTCACTCACTAAGTCTTTCCAAAGACTTACCCCACCACCACACCTCAGTTTTGCAGATAC
Organism: Trichilia minutiflora; assembly: GCA_035590515.1. Taxonomy (NCBI): domain Eukaryota; kingdom Viridiplantae; phylum Streptophyta; class Magnoliopsida; order Sapindales; family Meliaceae; genus Trichilia; species Trichilia minutiflora. The sequence goes on from JAVXUL010114731.1 coordinate 1,558, forward strand.
CTTAACTATTGTATGGAAGGCAGATAAATAAAACAAGATCTTGAAGTGCAGTCACTAAGGTTGGGTCCAATCATGCATGATCAGTTTATAAATAGGTAGTGTAGCCTATTTTGAATTTCATAGGCTCAGTAGTTATATAAATATACAGATATGTGTTTATGAATTAGATATGAATGTTTATGGACATTAAGTCCCATTTTCAAGTTTAAATAGTTTAAGATTCATTACATTAATAGTTGTGTATTTGTATCTCATATGCATTTATATAATCATATAAAATAGATAGTAGAGATCATTCATTTTAGTAAGAGACTTAGGAGATAAGATTAGTCTTATCTTCTGCTGTTCATAGTCTGAGAATTCTGGATTGTGACACAAAGTATGAAAATTTTGATCACATTGGCAACTGCAAAATTCCTGTTGGACCAAAGAATTGACCATAATTCTTTTGTAGGAAAACTTCATGAATCTATCAAGAAACGTGGCCGATAAGTACAAAATGAATGTGCATGAAAGTGATGTTATTGATCAGAAGGAACTACTTTCAAAGATTAAGTTTTTTAATATCACCAATGTTTGTAAACTTCCATTTTATGAAGCTGATTTTGGATTGGAAAAGCCTCCATGGGTAGTCTTTCTTATGGACTCAGATCACGTGGCTCTTTTTATGAACAATCGCAATGGTGATGGAATTGAAGCATGGGTTAGATTGTCAAGGAAGAAATGGTTAAATTTGAAAAAGATCCTGAAATTCTTGCTTATACCGATATTTCTATATAAAAAAGGGTAAAATTATGATACAAAGACTTTCTTTATTGATAGTTTTACTTGATGGGATAGTACCAATGGGTTCTCCAATCCAATTCTTTATGTTCCATGTACGTAGGGCTTCCCCCAATTATAAATTTTCTTAAATTTTTTTCTACAGCGTTTTGGGATTTAAAGAAAAATAAAAAGTCTTTTAGCCAATTGATGTTCTACAACTAAACAAAATATTTTAGCCAAATTCGTGCGAACACATATCGACTCCTCCAAATCATTCATCATGACCTTTGATAGTAAAAAAACGTCTTCACAAAATAATATCTAAATTACAAAAAATATTTTAATAAATTAATTTCTTGATCTTTGATATTATAGTCTTCAATCTATTGTACATGATGTTCCTTTTAAAAAATTAATAAAAAAAATTAACATGACCTTCCTTTTTATTAATTTTTTTAATGGCTACAAAAAGAAAAGAAATTTTTAAGCTTTAAATAAATTATTTTACCCATATTAATAGATACATAAATTTAAAAACTTTTCAAAATGGGAGGATTACAAATACCCTATAATTTTGAAAAATTATATATACTTCCTACTTTTTTTTTTGACAAATACTTTTTGAATTTAAAATTGACGACAAATATGTTTTAACGTCGTTTAAGGATTGTAAAATTTCGAGTTTAAGCTAAGTTTTGCTACTTTTGGTCAAGACCTAGATGGGCCAAGTTGATATATGTGAATCAATAGAACTCTCAACCCAAAAAAAATGGTTTATAATTTGTCAATGACTACCGCTGAAAAAAATTTTCAATACCATATTATATCAAATTTGATATTATTAAAACCCTCATTTAATTTTTTATACAATAGTATTATTATAATTATCATAAGATTAATCATTTGTTGTATATTATAATTATTATTTATTGTATATTTTATCAAATATAGATATAATTTGATAAATTTAAAATATGTGATTTAGACATAGGTACTGAATTTAATTCACTCATTATTTTATTTAAACGAAATGCTTATATGATAATAAAATCTAAATTTTTTCAAGTTATATTACTCAACTCGTATTAAAAGTTCTAAACTATATTCAATTTTTTTACCTATGCAGATCAAGTTAACCCACACCTGAAACACCCGGGACTTTTGCAAGCCAGGTCGAGTCCCAACTTTTTTTTTTTTTTTTCCATCTCTAATATCGTTCCATTAATTAATTTATCTTCTTTTATAATATAATTATCATTATACCACTCATTTTTATAAAAATATGCTTCATATTATGTCAAGAGTATAATACACCTTTAAAAAAAAGATAATTTAATTAACAAAATAACATTATAAAAAATATTTATAAGTAATTTCAAACTTCTAAAGGTGCTTATCACAAAGATACAAAAATAAATATCTATAATATCTTGAACAAATCTAGGATTATTCTTTTCAAAATTTCTCTTGATCTTCTTACAGGAGACCAAATTGTTCAAAATCACTTTCATTATACTACATAGATTAAATTTTACCCTTCTCATTTTATGTGCTTCAATAACTTACTCCATTATACAATTAATAACAGACAACATTTTGTAAGAAGCTTTAAATATAAAATTGTTACTAATATAAGCGCTATAATTGATTATTTATAATAAATATTGTATCATCAAGGAAGCAAGTCCATCACAAAATTGACTTAGTGAGACGGACCAATCAACAGACGACACCTTAATCCCACACAAGCGACAAGGTGGCACCTTGTTGGTTAGTCTATGGCACCCATGAAGTGGTAAAACAGACCCACCTAAGACTTTCTACTTGCATTAGCTGCAAATTTCCACCACAGAAATGAAAATTTAGTTAGTAGATCGGCCAAAATATCATCAGTTTCATGAATAAAATAAAAGCACTTGCTGACAAAAGCAGCTTTTCTAAAGATCACAATCACTCACATAAGTGCTTCCATGTCCAGGTTCCCATTCACGACAAGATACATGGAAACAAGAACAAAATAAGCTACTTTCAATATACAGCTTCCAAAGCCAAAGCTTCCAAAACAACATAGAAATCTTTAGGAACGCAGAAAACATTTAGATAAAAAGGTTGATGTCTGCTGTGGATGTTACAATCTGTGTGATACAGGAACAAGATGGTTCTGAAAACCCATTGAGTGGGCATGATTTAAGTAGCATGGATCTAAATCTGCTTTTACATAATAACACGAGTAATACATCGAATAACACTAACAAAAGAAACATTAATACAAACAGCATATAGATGGTGAAAACATAACCTGCATACATAGGCAACACAATTATCTGATTTTGTTACATTTCATCTCATGAAATCATAAGCCAAGAAAGGGGCATTGCTTTCTAGCATGCTCTGGTATCAATTTCATCAATATTTCCATCGGCACACCCTTCAGTTCTAGTTGACAGAATCGAAATAGTACGAAGAGCAATCAGTCGACAAGTTTTTGGGATAAGAGGTAATGAAAGTTAATGAAATTAAGATGTTTTAAAGTGAACGCTTACCATGAGATTTAAAGTTAAATAATGGTGGGAGGAAGCGTCCATTTGGCAAGCGAGTGTTTGGGTCACGTAGTTCATCAAAGAAGGGATGGATCAATGCATCTAGCTGCAACGGAGGTTGAAATTATAAATTTAGAGAATCAAGTGCATAATATGCAAAATACCCATATCATACGGGCCAATGATACAGAAATAAAGAGCAAATACCATTTCGAAAATCATACATGACAAAATTATGGGAGGAAAAACACAAATAGAGATAAAACTAGGGATGATGGATTCTTGGAAAATAGAGATTTTCTTTACTTACAGCAGTGCACCGCAAGTTGGGAGAGTATTGTAGCAACCTTGAAACCAGATCAACGGCTTCAGGAAGCATGCGTTTGGGGAATATCTAGCAATGAGGAAATAATCAATATTGCTAAATTATCAAGATGAAAAAAAACAGTATATTGATTCCTATTTTGTAAATCTCACAACAAATTTACTTGATTTCCCATACCTTGTGCCATGGGTGAGCCTTGATTTGAGGAAATTTGAACTCGGTATAGTTGGGGTTCATGCACTTAATTTCTTCCCTCGTGGGAGTACCCAATACCTGCAAAACACTCACATTGCATGTATAAACATATTGTAAGCAAGTCTGCACGTACATATGTACATATAAGCACTTATGTTGTATGAAGTCTATATCCTCCCAACATCCAAGCATATTGCACACATATGATTGGTTTTTGTCCACAGAATTAAAAGAATCTGCTGGTAAACATGATTTTAGCGTATCCAAAAATATATTGCATTATTCACCAAACAGTCAGATAACACAATTACCTTAATAATCTCAACCAGTTGGTCAACTCCACTATCACCAGGAAAGAGAGGCTGCAAAATTAGAAAAGTACAAATTAAGCTATCTTCACCTGCATTACATTTCCAAAATTCAATAAATTGTGCTTGCATGAACTTCTTACCTTTCCAAGAAGGAGCTCAGCAAAAACACAGCCAGCAGACCATATATCAATTGCAGTAGTGTACTCAGTTGCTCCAAATATAAGCTCAGGTGCTCTATAATACCTGGAGCATATGTACGATATATTTGGCTCCCCTTTTACCTGTCAAACATCATGCAAGATAATACCACCAGATCTTCTACTCGTATCAAAATAAAGACATAATCAAATGGGCATTACAAAATAAACAAAATCTAAACATACCAAGACTTTGGCACTTCCAAAGTCACATAGTTTGACCTGATGAGTATGTGGATTTACCTGTGCCAAAAATAGACAAATAAACAAAAATCGAACAAACTATAAACAAACTCCAAACTTCATTGAGATGTGCTTCAAATAAACATCTAAAAGTTAACAATTAAAAAGCAAATTAGATAAACTGAAATTCAATTGTACAATTCAAATCCAAGAACATGTCTTTGGAACACCACCACATATAATGCTTTAGAAGTATTTCAAAGAAGTATTTCTGAACTTAAAAACATTAAATCAACTTTAATTCTAGCCATTTCCTGCAAAGCATGAAACTAAATTACGCTGCATCTCATAGTTATATTAATTCAGCAATAAATTTGTAGTACAGCTCAATAATCATCTAATTTCCAATTTAGTAACTAGTATTCTGCTTTTGGGTCCTAGTAGGTTGACCAATCAAACTGAAGGCAAGGATATAAATGAAAATTAGAACATACCAAAAGATTTTGCGGTTTAATGTCACGATGACACACACCAATACTGCAATGAATGTAAGACAATGCCCTGAAGATCTGCCAAGTACCAGAAACAATTTTCAAATGAAAATTTTAATCAAGAAGACATACTACTTACATAGCATTGGCATGTCACTTTCATCAACCAACATTAAAAGTGGAGAATAACAAAGGAAAAAATACAGCAAATGGCCACCAAGAGGTGAAAATTACACAATCATATCAATATTTTTTCCATTCTCAATGGTACATATCCATCCAAAAAATATAAAATTTAATATAAAAAAACAAAAAGCAGAGAGAAACCAAATATAAATAATCAACCAGTACCTGATATGTATAAAGTTTCACATATATCATTAGCATCCTTTGGTTCAACTTGTTGAAGTGCTTAATCAGACGATGAACAGTTTCAGGAACATACTCAAGTACCAGATTAAGATAAAGCTCATCCTTTTCAGTTGTTGAAAAGAAGCAATGCTTCAAACAAACAACATTTGGATGGTCAAGAAGACGCATAGTTTGCAGCTCACGATTCTTGTACCTCTTATCCTGAAGAACCTTCTTTATAGCCACTGTCTCACCTGTCTCTAAGCACTTGGCCTGAATTACCATTGAAAGAAAAAGGAAAGATATAATTAACTTACTTGGCCCAAAAAAAAAAAAAAAAGATTAATGCCACACCCTCCCAGACATCATGAAAAAAAATAAAAATAACACAACCAGCTTGCTTACCTGAAAAACAACTCCAAATGATCCCTGTCCTACAATGCGCTCAGCCATGTAGCTTATTGTCTACAATTTTAAATAGATAATTCTATTAGTGAAAAATGATTAATGTAAACAAATACAGGGAATAAAACTTTCATACCAACAAAAAAATGCAATAAAGAACAATCTAAAAAATATCAAACAGTGTTTCTAGCATTTAAAAAAGAATAATAACGTCCTAGAGGGAAAACTTTCATGCCAAATCAATATTCATAGACAATACAAACATCTCTTCAGCTAAACAGTAGGCAGAGCAATGCACAAATTGGAATAGCACAAATAAATGAGGTTAAATAAGTTAATAAATCACTGGATAACTAATTACATAAATTTTCAATAACATAAATCTGATAGATTTGCAGGTATCTGCTACATAGATGGTTGAAAACCATTAATGACTACACAATTTTTCTGAAATAACTGATACTCTGACAACTGTAACGAACAGCTGACAGCAAATTTTTTCAATGTTTATACTAAATCATATTGCACGGAAATGAATAACACCCAGAGCTAAAAACAATTAAAAGGTAGTAAACAATTCAATGCAAAATCGTGTTATGCAATAATATATTAAGAACAAAAGGAAACAGAACAAAAAAGCTGTACCTGTTTTGGTTGACCATTTCTACCACCAATAGTTGTCACTATTATATGACCTGTCTCAGTCCCATTACCATCAACAACTGTTGCTTCCACTTCCTAAAAAATCAAACAAAGTGAATGCTAATGATAATATTTTTTCATAATCCATATGGAACAAGAAATAGTAAGATAAACTATCATACCGATGGCATATATACCTTGTCATCCCTAATTTTCATGTCATTCATTTCCTCAGGTAACCTACTAACACCAACAGTATGGCCACTAGATTCTCTCATACAAGATGTAGGTGCTACACCCACTGAAGCCATTTACAAGACGTAAATGCACCCAATCTTGCTAGTTTTTCACCTCAACAATACCATGCATTTACCTGCCATAGCCAGATAATGTTATAACACAGAGATATTTTTAAGTTACATTAAGCACAAAATATCTTTAATCATTCTCCACAACCTGCATACAAAATATTTGAAACTATCAAATCAGTCAACCATCTCAATCTATTAAAACCCCTCCAGATCAGTACACTTTTCCCTTAAAAAATTTGCATATTGGTATCACATATTCCAGCTTCAAAAACAATAACACAATAGGAAACTCTAATCAAACTTGAGAAAGAAGTCCAAAACCATGTTTTCTATTCTTCGTTTAAAACCAAGGAAAAAATGAAAAATGAGATAATATTTCACGTCAAATGCAAGAGCATCTAAGCACCAAGTCAAGTGAGCATAGAAGCCAATAGCCTGTATCAGCCTAGTACTTGATTTTCAGTCTTGCTTTCTATTTGCCATTGTGCTTTTCATAAGTTTCTTGCGGGACAGAATATAGTGCTGTTTGACATAATTTTTTTAGTACTTCTCAACTTCTTTTTGTTAAAAGTTATACCAAATAGATAAAAATGAAAAGGTACTTTATAAAAAATCTTTTTACATTTAAAGTACAAAAAAGAACTTTTTAAAAAACTAGAAAAGAGGAACTTTCTCTTCTCTTCTCATTAAATACACAGATAATATTTATTTTATTTCAAAAATATCCTTCATAACTCATTCTTTCAAATGTTTTGGTTTAACTAAATCAAATACCCTTTATGATAATCTTAATTAAAAAAGAGCATATTTCAACTATTATGCCAAACAACTTTAGAAAAAAAATTTATCTTAATTTTAAAATATCTTTAATTTTAAGAGGAGTAAAAGTCAACTTTTAAACCCTTAAAAAGTTGCCCCAAACAAGCTCATATTCAACACATGATGCTGAAGGCCTAAGACTATTGGTATACTAAATCTCATTCTAACAAGAATATTCAAATTGATGCAAATAACTTTTTTTGTTAATTCATATTAAATTTCAGACGTAAAATTATCCATGACCTCATAGAGCCCAAAAAGAAAAAAATAAAATGGATCATCACTCATTCAAGTTTCATTCTCCTTTTTAACAGTAATTTCTGCTTTGTTTCAGGAAGTTCGAGGAAAATCCCATCTTCTTAATTATAATTAATCAGTCAGCGCTACATTTCAAACCCGTACCATTATAAGCAACTATATTAATTCCATGATTATGGCTTCATGATCCGATGGTGGAACATTTAAAGGTCACTATCAGATTAAATTATCACAAGATCCTACTCATACAACTAAACTAACCTGCACATAACTATGTAACAATTCAATTATTTTTTGCAGCTTCAGAAGCCCACAAAACCACAACACAATTCAATGAGCAAACTACAAGCAACAAAATACTTTTGCAATCCCAAACAAAAATATGTTATCTCATTAAAAAAACAACCATAAAAAGATTCTACTGATACACCCAGAAAGGAATTTTCATTAACTACCAAATTTCGTAACCAAGCACAAATTAACACAGCATGAACAACCTTCAATAAATACTATTACCCAAATAAGCAAAAAATAAAATAGAAATATAGATTATTAAAAGATCTCACAATCAAGCAAAGCTAAATTCAAAATCAAAAAAATAAACAAAATAAATAAATAAAAATCATCCAAAATAATTGACCCCAAAATGGGCAAAAGAAACCACAGATCCAAATCAACCGCTCAAACAAAACCCGATCCAAAACTAACAAATCCACTGCAAATAACAAAAGCAAAAAACCCATTTCAGAAAACATAAAATAAACCAAGAAAACAAAAACTTGAAAAGCAAAAACAATCAAACGAAACAGAATTAGAAGATTACGATATGCATACCAATCGAAAGATATAATTCTAAATTCGAAGAGAAACCAGTGGTTTTAGACGATCGCCCAGACGACGAAGAGAGAAACAAAAGAAGATAATAAACTTTTTCTTCGTTATTATTTTGGGTTATGCCAAAGCTTCGCCCACTGTTTTTGGCTTTCGAACCTCTTCTCCTTTCTTTTTCTTTTCTTTTTTTTCTTTTATTTATTTATCTATTTTGTGGTGTGCTGTGTCTGTGCTGCGCTGGTTACAGAAAAATAAATAATTAAATAATAATTAATTAAAAAAGGTTTTACTATTCAAAGTTTTTATTTTAGTGGGATTTGAAATTTTTGAAAAAGTGTGGGAAATTAAATATGTTTTTTCTTATAAAAATTTATTAACTAATTGAGATTTATGTAATAAACTATATTTATTTTAAATTTTACTAACAAACATACTTAAGAATATTTATTAAAATTTTTATATTATTATATATAATAATTTTTAATATTTAATATAATAATAAATAATAAATTTCAATACATTAAAAATTATAACTTATTAAATATAAAATTTACTAAAAAATTTAATATTAATAATAATAAGGCAAATGTCTTAAATTTTTTAACTAAATATCAATTATTAAAAATGTTAATATGACAACGAATTAAATTAATTGTTAAATTTAATATTTTTAATTATTTATATTTAATTTTTAAAAATTCTAACATTGACCTAATTATTAGAATAAATAAACTTAAATATTTTAAATGCTTCCTTCGAATCATAATAAATAAATAATGCAAAATGAGTATAATAATTATATTCTTGAATGGCTTTACTCATTAATTTGTTTTTGAGAGAAATAATACCAAAACAATGTTATGATTCACTCAATAATATGGAAGCTATTCTGTCTGAATTCCAATAGACCTATAATTATAAAATCAATAATTGTAATATTACAATAAAAAAAATACGTTAAATAAATAAAATGATTTTTTATTATTATAGTAAAAGACTTACAAAAATAAAAATTAAAAAAATAAATAATAATTTTTTTAAAATACCATCTAAAAATAATAAATTTCCCACTTTTTTTTCATCCCCAATTTCCACGGCTCCACAATTTCAAACTATTCTTAGCATATTCATATCCCACAAAAAAAGGCCAATTCTAAGACTTTCAAAAAAGGGAGTTCATTTTGTCAAAAGGGGGTTACCAAAAATCAAAGTGGTATGGTTGAAAATGTTGTTAAGAAGAAACCACAATGTAAGTTGGTCTAAGCTTTAACTAACATCATCAACAAAATTAGAGTACCCATAAACCTAAAAGGCTAAAGAGAAGTAGACACAAAGCTTATAAAAGTAAACAAATCCATTGGGAATTTAAGCATCCTATAAAAGTCCGACACGTGTTCTACGATCGAACATTAAAAAAAAAAGTAAATCAATAAAAATTATTAGAAATACAAAGTTTGTTATACAAATTGATATGACAAATATTAAATGATTACCATCCGTATGTCCAATATTTTTATAAAAGTAAATAAAAATTTACGAAAATTAAAAAAATAAATAAAATATTCCACAATTATATAATATCATCACATCAATTTATATAAATAATTTATTTAAAAAACTCATAATCTTAATAAATTAATGTCACAAAATGAGAGTCCAAATAAGCCCATATTAAATTTATATTTTAAACACAAAAATCCAATAGACAAACACTTTGGGACAAAATATTTAAAATGATTTAGAAATTTAAAATAAAAAAATCAACAAATACCTATTGTTTTTGATCATATAAAAATAATTTAAAATATTTAATAATTCTAATTATTTCTACACAGAATCTAGCACAACATGAGTTTAATGGACTCGTTAGCCGATCTTTTAAAAATTAAAAGAGACAATAAGATATAGAAAAATTAAAACATGAATAAGCTTAAGTTTACCGAGACCTATTCAAACGAAGAATAAATATTACATAAGAAAAAGAAAGAAAAAAATTTCACCTTGCATTTCCTTTAAGAATAAGAGCAATCCTGTAACCTGTATGAAATATATATACATAATCTAAGTTGGTATGAGAAATCAGGGCAAAATGAGAACAGCATCAGCAAAATATTTGAGCCTAAAAGTGGGAATTTCTAGAGGTTAGAGAACTACCATGATAATTCCAACTTTTTCAAATCTACAGAATCTGGTTAAGTACGATACTGGCTTTTAAATTGTCTATGATATCTAAAACTCTACAAAACCATTAGGTTAAAAATCCGTGAAAAAATAGAGGGGAACAAAAGGACACTTTAAGTATGTACAAGTTGAACTTCTAACTCCAGCACTGCAGAGAATTATGAATAGCAATTGGCACATATTCTCAACGTGTCTGGGAAACCTGGGTGTGAAAATAGATTCCGAAGGTTTTCATGTCCATACAAAATAAACCTCAGACACTTCCATTAAAGAAATATTTTCATCCCACATTAAGCCCAACTTTGTGATGAGAAATGAGGTGCTCGGCCAAGTGGTATTATGAAATCCTTCATAGCCTCATACTCTTCGGAACTTATATAGGCACCATCCAACACCTATTCAGTGAGTAATGAAAATAAAGAGTAATTAGTCAAAGATCATTTCTATATCACATCTTCAAATTTAGTTACCCTACATAATATTTAGTCAAAGACGCTAATCTCAAATTTTACCATTTCTATTTCAAAATCTGAAATTAAATTGGTGATGATAATTGATAAATAACCCTTATCCTTTGATCATACACAGAAGACAAATTCTTGACCTCAAGAGACTTCAATCACCAAATTCTCAAGCAATAGTTCATTCTATAAATGCCTCAAACAAGCTAGAGTGTAAGATTCTGCCCATCCTACTGTAGCATTGCCACGTGCTTTGAAACATTTGGCTTAAAGCTGCATGAGGTGGTGGGAAAAAAATCTCCAATCTTTTCATACCATGATTCTGCATCTTTCCTATACTATAAAGAATTTCACAAAATTCATTTTTAAGTAATAACACCTTTATATAAGTTCCATCTATAACTTGCCACGGAGGAAAAAAAAAATGAAAGTCTATCTATCTATCTATATCCCGGTCTAGGGATCTCACCTTGTGAACGAGCATTGTTCGATTCTTCATATTCAGAGTAAGACTGGGAATCTTACATACGAAGTGAGCATCAATGAATAGAAGTGTTATCACCTGCTACTGTTTCATTTTGAATGCTGGAACTGGATCAATAAAGACATTGTACTCAGTTAGCGCTCCTGTATAACAAATACAAGTTATGATCCAACCAATCAAATGCATAACCAGATTACGACAACAAGAAACTTCTTTACCATTAGACACAATAATAACTATGTAATGCTTCCTCCATAACCATCACATCTTATCCTTACAAGACAAGAAAGTGATTAACATTGAGTAATATGGCAGAGAAAAATAAGAACAGGTGTAGAGATCTCTGCAGCATTGAAATACAAATGCTAATAATCTTTTTGATTTTTCATGAGAACAAATGCAAATATTCTGATTTATACACAGCTGCAGCTTTATCATACGTTTGGAAAGCCATTTAAAGTGTGAATCTTGTGGCAATATTTAAATAGTTTCCATATGACTATTTCTTGGGACTGATCAAAATAAAACATTGCCCACATAAACAAACGACAGATCACAATATTTAAGAAAAGATATCACTAGATAAAAGGAATGGAAACATGTCGTGCACTTCAGAAATCAAATCTATTTCTCACCATACATTAAAAATAAAAGCAAAAACAGAATTTTAGATAGCATGAATACATACATATAATTATACTGTAATTAAATCAATTCAAGTTTAAGTGTTAAACTCAAGATCAAAGAACCAACAATTTCAACATTTTAGGTATGCTACAAATTGTAGCACAGTTTGAAGCTCTGACCATTCAATCTTCAAGCAACCCCTGCAAGTTATTTGTCCTTGTCATGAGAATTCATAATGTACATACCATAGACTATGAATCAAAGGAATTTTACATTTAAAAGATAAAAAAGGACCAAAAGCTAGATTTCTAAAACTAAAATGCAAAATGCATCAATTGGGGCTTGGGGGCAGAAAAATTTATTACACTTAACAAAACATTTTATGAGAAAATCAACATTCATCAAACCGATGCACAAAATGTTAAACTATTGACACAGAACAACAAGTTCAGAATTAGGACCACTCCCTTCTCCAGAGCAGACACTGGAGTTGGCAGCCTGAGTTCAGTAACAAGGCCAGGTAAAGCCCGAGAAAGACAACCAGCTACAGTTTTCATTATTTCAGACGAGAGACCATCTTCCAAAACAATCTTCCGTGGATACTCCCTCCCATTAACTGATAGATACTCTTCATGGAAACTTTCATCCCTGCATATACATAAGCCAATGAAGATGATGTTATCCATGAGAAGATAGCCATCCACATTGTTGCAGAAGTTGATAACTAATAGACATCAAAATTATTAGCAACATAAATCTAATTACAGAAAGAACTTGATGACAGTATTGATTTAAGAGAGACTTACAGTCAAACTTAAACAATCAGGAGGAGCATCATACCATGAATCCTTGGGATCAAACATATCAGAACGTGGAATCCCTGGTTTATTCAGCCATTTTGTGGGAACTGCTTCTGATTCAAGAGCATCAGTATCACCCATTTTTGACTTCCCTTCATCCACCTCAAGTGGACATGGTAATAAACAACTCCAGCTTCACACACCGAACATCAAATGTACATGATGAATAGACAAGCCTTGAAAATTAGTTGCACTATTTAAACGAAATAATTTAACAATTTGTACGAAAACCTACCAGATTCCGTGACATCAGAATCTCCAGATGCAACAGTTTCTGCAGACTCACTCAATGCCATTGCACAGGCTTCAGCTGACACAAGCTGTAACATATCATCAGTATCAACATTACCATCGTCACCCATATCTCTACCCTTACAAAGATTTCTACCACCAGAACTGTTAATTTTATTGTCATCCCATTTGACAATATGACCCAATTTCTTTGAGCCTGATGATTTAAGAGATGATTTGAACATTGTTGCACAAGACATAGATTCTTTCTCAACATGGCTTTCCTTTTCAGCTTCAACGGCACTGATCTTGGAACCAGTCTGGCGAGGAACTGAAGATGAAGGCATCTCTTGATCACCAAGTTCATCTTTAGCAACAATTTTACTTTTTCCTGTTGGTTCCTTGAAGTTGTACAAGTATCATCTTTATGGAACCTAATGATCCTTATGCCGCACATTGATCTTCAAAGTTTTCATCACCTTCTTTTCCTTTCGGTGTTTCAAGTTTCAAATTAAATGATATCTCAATTGAAGCACAAGGTATTTTTGAAATGTTATATTCATCATGAGTGATTATGGTACTCATGAAGTCCAACTCACTCAAAAACGAATCCTTTTTACTAATCGACTTATTAGTCTTTGCACCAACCACTGCAATGGGCAATTACTTCAAAGTCATTTTGAAGGAAAATAACCCAACTTTTCAATAGAAAATCTATTAGACTCAGCACAGTACCATAAACAATTGCACAAATACAAAGTCAACAGAAAAACAAGAGAATATAGTAAGAAAAAAGGGAAAAACACATAAATAAGATACAAAGAAAGATAATAATCGCAAAAAGGAACAGGCCAGCTTCTCTGATGGTGTAGACAATAATAATTAGAAAATTAATAGCAGGAAATCTGAAAGAAGAAAAATCCCAAGAATGTGTCCGATCTAACAGCTTGAATTTAACGATTTGATTATTCTGTAATTGAGCGGAAACGAAACAATAAAATTTGTGCAAAGATTTAAAAATTGGTCGCAAAAAAGTTAAGTAAATGAGGCTTCCACCTTAAATCTAATCCTATCAACAATTGATTGAACAATTCACAACAACATACTCATTTCTGAAAACTAGTTGCCCGGAGGATGTGAACAAAAAAGAGGAATTAATGAAATTATCTTAAAGTAAACTTTAACCAAGCCCATTTCAGTAAGTTTTTCCTTTCAAAATTTTTATAACAGACTAGAAATTTCTGATCCTCCTCACTTGTTCACAAATTGAAACCCACAAACCTACATCCTTCACTAACCAGCACCCTCCATCCTGGATTGGCAGCCCAAGGTTTGGCAACTTAAGTGTTTTAGCAAATGCCGATATTTAGTTGGCACCAATCATTTGTCATTTATATTTGAATTTTACTTGAAAGAAGTAGCCTAAATTTGTACAGTTAGTCATGAAATGATAATGTTACATTCAATAAATAATCAAAAAATTAAAGACCTTCTTTCTTCTTAAACGAAGACTTGTTATTCAACAGGGACTGCGGAACATATCCTTCAATTGCATCTGATGGACCAGCTTTCACTTCCCCAACAGACTTCGTTTCGTCATTCTCCTTCACGTTCAACCCATCAAACAAGTTCATAATTTTACTTTCCAGCTCCTCCTGAACTTTTGAACAATCAAACAGCCCCAAAACCTCTTCAAGCTTCTTCGGATTCAACATCGCACAACTCTCTTCATTCAAGCTCCCAGAAAACGCCTTACTATTCACAAGGCAACTCGTCGAACAGTACAAATACATCTCCTGAACATTGTAAACCTTGTACTCCTCCAACGAAATACGATAACGGCCCTTCCACTCCCGAGAGTCCACCGTTGGCAGTGAATTCCGGCAGAGAGGGTAACCACAGAGCTCGGCAATTGATCGTTCCGTAACGACGTCGTTGTAATCGCCACCTGACATCAAAGAGCCTGCTCCAAGTAACTGCTTTTCCGTTTCGATTCCTTCAAGTAAAGCAAGCTGCAGCTTGTGAACGGCGTCATTTACAGCCTTATTCGCCATCGTCGGCGAACAAAATAGTTTGAACTATTCAGTTTAATAGGAACGCCGACGTTTTCAATGTGTAAACAGAAATTTCAGTTTCGTACAGAATAAACGGAACGCAATTTCTTCTAAACTAACCAATGGCAAGGAGAAAGTACAAATCAGTGTCGTTTTATATTCAAGTTCCGGTGGCGATCGAGATGGGCGGTTAGGTTAAGAGACGGCGTCGTTTCGTTTGTGTGAATTCTAGGCAATCACCGATCATAGTAAATCGAGAAGGGACGAATTGCTTGGCGGGAGCATTTTCTGTTTCATTCGTAGCTATCTACCTATCTATCTATATATATTGTTATTATTTTGTGGGCTGTCAAACTGTCAATTCGGCCCGGTCCGATTTGTTACGGGTCAATCTTAAACGGATCAGGTTAGATTAATTCGTTTATTATACGAATTGGTATTTTATCAACCTTAACTCGATTTGCGAGTCAATAGATTTAAACGAACAGATCCGCGGACCAATTTAAAATTAAAAATATATAAAATAAAAATATTAATTATTATTAAATATAATATAAAAATAAATT